>JACEEZ010012395.1:32500-50821 GCA_016584305.1 Chionoecetes opilio | reverse complement strand
TATTTTCTGATTTTTTGGGGGCGTTTTGTGGCAGTACCAGAGTGATTACTTGCCCTGTGGAATGGGGGGGAACACTTCAGGAAAAGATGGGGTAGCGGGGGCCAAACGGTGAAGGTTGTGCCTTTTCTTGGGAGTCTCAGGACGGGATATTGGGATTTCTTAGAGTCCGGTAGTTGGTGGCGTCATCTCAACAGTTGAGTACTGTCAAGGTTTTGTCAATTGTAACAATTTGAAGGCTTTTATTGTTTTGTGGGGGGGGGCTTCATTTTAAGGGGCGCTGAGTTGGTTCGGGTGGAATTTGGGTTTTCAGTGAAGGTTCGGAACATTTTGCAGGTGGGGTTTTTTCCTGGTTTTTCTCATGTTTTGGGAAATTTAAATGGCATTTTTTGAAAAATCTATCAGAGCTGTCTTTTCTTACCCATATTGAGTCAATCCCATTTCTCGACATTTTTTTTTGGAGTTTGCCCCTTGGGTTTTGAGAAAAAAAAAAGATTTTCTAGTTGGAAACTGTGAAAGAGTCGGGTGTCGTGCCACACACCCCTACTTTTTTTGGGGTTTTGTCAGCCATATTTTTAAAAAAAAGAGACCCTCAAAATTTAAAAATATGCAACACGAATATGGATGCATGTAAAAATCGTTGGTTGCAGTTGGACAGTTTTATTAAAAGAGGTGCTTCTTATATGATGAGGTCTATTTTGTAGGGCAACGGGTCCATAGACTGCCATGCGAAAAAAGGGGTTACCGGTCGAAGGGGGGTTTTTTTACCGTGGCCACCGAGGAAAAACCCTGATAGATCGCCCTGCGCACACCATGAGGATCTCGCGCGCTCGACGCTCCGTCCCCTACGGGTTTATTTTTTCTAGTTCAAGCTCTTTTTATGTCGTTAATCTGAACCCCTGTCTTTATCTCTGGGGTGGTGGGGGGGGGGGTGGTGGTGGTGGGGGGTGGTTTTTGTTGTTGTTGTTTTGTGGTAGTTGGGGGGGTGGGGGGTGGTTTGGTGGTGTGTGGTGGGGGTATTTTTGTTTTGTGGTGGTGGTGGGGGTTTTTGTGGTGGGGTGGGTGGGTTTGTGGTGGGGGTGGTGGGGGTTGTGGTGGTGTTGGGGTTGTGGTGGTGGTGGGGGTGTGGTATTTTTTTGTTGTTGTGGTGGTGTGGTGGTAAGGTGGTGGGGGTAGAGGGGTGGGGTGGTGGTTGTTTTTGGTAAGGTGGTGGTGGTGGTGGTGTGGGTGGGGTGTGGTGGTGGTTGTGGTGAGGTGGTGGTGGGGGTTTGGGGTGGTGGGGGGGGTGTGGGGGTGTGTGGGGGTGGTGGGGGTGGTCTTTCAAGATGAAGAGACCTTAAAACCATCGTATAGTTTTCAAGAAAGCCTTCGACAGTGTGAAAAGAAAGCCAAATTTTGAATGCCTAAAAATTTCGGATACACCACACAAAATTGCGTCATAATTGACATATACCTAAATGACAAGCCCCATCCTGTTCTAAACAATGAGATCATAACAAACATGGTTCACCACGAATAAGGCAAGGTTGCAATGGTTCAACATCATGTTCAAAATGAAACTATATCATCTCCTACCCCTAACCCAAAAACAAATTTTGGATTTAAAGATGAGATATGCTTTATCCTGCATTGTTTTTGCAGATGGGGCCATTTTACCCAAAAAGTGAATCATGCCCTAAACTGCATTGACCCTCTTAGCAGCAAGAGCAAGTGAAAAAAGTCAACGTTATTTAAAAAGATAAACCAACATATACCAACTTGGTATGTACACAACACGAAATAAATGACAAAAAAAAGAGCCCGAACCAAGAAATGGAAAACAGAATACTTTAAAAAAAAAGACCTTAGACTTTTCGAACATACAAAACACACTAAAAGAAAGAAATTTATGTAAATGATGAATCCCTAAAACTTTTAAGATCGAAGCCTACACAAACAAACTAACTACGGAACGACCCCAAAACCCCGGGAACACAGCATGCACGACATTACATGGCGCGGAAACTTTTGAACATTCCTATTACTGCGAGGAAATAAAGACTAAGGGAAAATTAAACTTTCTACAAGACCAAACACTGAAACTTAAAAATTGCAACATTTTTTCTCCCGCAAGGGAAAGGATGCAGATGTGAAGAAACAAACTTTGTTACTGAGGGAAAAATAAGAAACAGCAAAAAATTTTTTAGCAAGCAAAAAGCCAAGACATTTTACGACTTCACAAATAAACACAAAAAAGGGGTGATCAAGCAAAAAACACAAACTTCAAGAACAGAAAAAAACCGATACTAAGGTCTTACCCCCCCAAATTTCCCAAATCTCTAGTTGGGTAAACCAAGGATAATTATTAAAAGGGTTTACTTTTTTATCCCATTCTTTCAGAGGCTCTGGGGATCGTGGAAAGTGGGTTCCTGATTTTGTGGGGAATGTTTTTCATGCGCGAAATCCCCGTAGACTCCTCCATATTTCAAAATGGTTTTACAGCATAACTGCGCCCTAAAGCATGTTACAGAGTACTCTGAGATACAAAATTTATTTTTATGAGAGTAGTTAGGATGCCCTGGTATTCAACAAAAGAATTGAACCTGAAACCTACACCTAAAAAAGGGTTTACTTTTTACGGAATATTTTAGTCTTTGAGCAATATTATTTTCTTGTAAGTGTTCTCATGGAAAGCTGGCCTCTATGGGCTTGTAAAAAGTTCAGGCGCAGTTAAACGTAAAACCAGTGAATAAGAAAAATAAAGGAGGATCTACGGTTTCGCGCAACAATTTTCCGAAAAACCCCACATTCGACTTGGCACTGGACCTACGTGCCAGTGGGCCCGCTGCCAATCCTTTATTATTCAAAAAAATAGTCAGCCAAAGCGCATGTCCCACTAGCTTGACGGGGGTAAATTTTGAACGAAAAACACAAAAGATAATTCTCAAAAATTAGTAAAATTTTTTGTGAAAAAGCGTCGCCAATTTTTAAAGCTACAAAAATTTTTGCTTTGTATGGGTTTTTAAGTAGCTTATATGCTAGATTTTCCCTCTCACTTCTTTTTATTATTAGCTAATGCTATACAAAAACTACAAAGATCATAGACTCACCCCGCTATGGCCGCGGGGAAAAAATTTCCCGTTTGATTTCCTGAGCCCCTGGTGGCAAGCCCCGTCTCTTGGGAAACAGAATATACTCACTCTGGGGCCTTTTTTTGTAGTTCCTTGCAATTTGGGCAACAGCACATGGACGGCATCTTGCTGGTACCTGGAGAAATAGCTCCTGCCGTAACAAAAGCAAAAATGATAGAAGTACGCCAAATACACACGCCCTGACGAAATTCGTATGTGGAGACAATAGACTGAGCCGTGGGCCAAACGGTGAGACGCGCGCGGGATCCTAATACTGTGCGTACAGCCTTTCACCAGGCGGATGTAACAGGCTTGTCTCTCGGTGGTCTCGGTTTTACTGGTGGACACAAAGTTTGTTTAAAAACAATTCTAAGTCCATACACCCTTTCACCTCCTAATCGAACCCATACAAGCCACTGTATATAACTGCACCTTTTGTCCTTGGTAGATAAAGCCTCAGCCTTCTAGGTTCTGTAATGGCAGTTTGAGGAGGAGGCGACACCACCTAGGTTTGTTTAAGTCGCCCATTCGAAGAGAGACGAGAGAGTAGAGAGAAGAGAGAGAATGTCTCAGTTATTGAGACATTTCTCTTTGGTGGAAGGATTGATTTTTATTTTGGGTTAAAAAAAGAGGAAATGAACCTAAGTACTTTTGTATCTAATACTGAAGAGAATTTCAGTACAATTCATAGGCAACCGAAGAACTTCAGAAAATAAGGAAGCTTACAAGGCGTGAGAATACAGGGGGTAATTTCCTGTTACTTAACCATACGCATCTTCATACCCATCCATGAAATTGTCATCGGATGCAAATGTCATTGAAATTGTCATGATTGTTAATGCATTATCATTGAAATTCATAAAACAGAGTTTCCAGGTTAAACCAGGTAAATTCTCCCCCCATCTTTTTTTCCCTTTCTTCATCCCTCTCTCTCCTCAACCTTCACTTTCTTCCCTTTTACAAGTACCCACTCTTCAACCCTTCCCTTCCCTATTACACAAGACTTTACCTTGACTTGAGTGGGCAGCAATAATTTGGACACACACAAACACACACCACACACAAAACACACACACACACCACACACACACCACACACACACACAAACACACCACACACAGTGGTCGGATTTAGGGGGGGGACGAGTAGGCCATAGGCCTAGGCCCCGCGCCAGAAAGGGCCCCGCAAAACCCCAGAGGAAAAAAATGTTTCATATGAAATCTGAATGCTGGACCTTTCTATGTGCTGGAACACTGTTACATGAATGTACCTACTAGGCACAAATTAAGTACTAAACATAAAGTAAAAGTATGGGTGGAAAAGTTTCAATTAACCTAATATGAAATCTGAACTCCATTTGGTAAAATTCTAGAGTCCTTTCCCGCCTTATTGTGGGGTTTTTCTACCAGACTTTCACAATATCACCTAAGATACCTCTAAAACTTAATAATAAAGGGGACGGAGAGATTAAAAAATAAATAAAAATATAACCTAACCTAAATATACCTACCTAACCTAAACCGTGTGTAAAATTGTTAGTCCTTTCTTCCCTTAGATCTCGTTAGGAGGTTATTGTTATGTGTAGTGAGGTTAGGTTAGTAATTTGATTTTTGGGGGTCCAAGGGCGGGGGTAATATAGGGGGGAGGGGGGTGAAGGGGGAATCTCTCCCCCACTTAGAATTACGTTTAAAGGTATCTGAAGGGATCTTGTGAAGGTCTGGAGAGAAAAAAAAACAATTAATAGGGCGAGGAAAAGACTAGAATTTTACCCACTCATTCAGGGCCCACACTCCGACGGCCTAGGGCCCCGCACACATAAACGACCCCTGGGCCGGCGGCGCCCAGACTCGGGTTGTGCCTCGGGAAGTCTGCGGGATCTCCTCAGGCCGCCAGCCTCTTGCTCACACGTCCTTGTCATTAACTTATTCTATGGGAGGGGGGTTATGTTATTCTCAAGAAATAAAAGGGGGGTGCGGGACCGGTGGCAGACGGTTAGGGCCTGTAAGCGGCCGTTCTCGGTGAAGCTGAGTTCGATCCCGAAGGCCGACAAAATCCCCTGAAAATCTTCTGCACCCACTGAGTGGCTTAGCACTGAATGATGATGATGATGATGATGTCTGATAAGGACATCTTACTAGTTTTATGCTAATATTAATGATTATTTTTTAGTGCATGATGAAATCTATAGCAATTCAATCATCAGAGCGCGTGTAAAAGACATGCGTTCATTTATGCCGAAATAACAATCATACCAACACGTTGGTGCCGTTTCATAATGCTCTATCGACTTCTTGGCTGTGTCATCGCGGCGGGTGGGAGTGGCAGCCGCGCTCCTTTGTGGCTGGCGGGGGTTCGCCCGCCCTGAGATGATGGTTGCGATAACAGCCCCCACATGACGGCTTGCGGGGTGAAGAGATGCAGGCGGCGTGGACCCCCCCACCCCCCACCCCCCCCCCCCACACAACACACAAACACAAACACAAACCCAACACAAACACAAACACAATTGATCACTTTTGCACTTAACAACGTCTTCAGAAATTTGGATGGCTTACTTCCATATATTGGTGTGAATCTCTTCAACGTTCGTGCTCAAAATCGAGGGAACCGAGCAATTAACTACAATTAAATCTTTCGATATCCATTCGTATCGCATTGAATATCAAAAACTATAATCGTTTATAGCTATGTATTTGGAAACCAAGAAATTTAGGGCATTATACTATATATATATATATAGAACACCTGCTCACAGCAAACGCAAGTCATGCACAAGCAAACACTCCCTGCTCACGCCAAGACCATTGTTATCGGCGCAGCACAGATTTTGTTTTGGAGTGGGCATAGACACTGTATTACTCATGAAACGATTAAATAGACTCCTTCCCGACCCGAAAAATAAAAAAAGGGCCCAGAAAACGCTGCAAAAGATCTGTCGTTGTCTGCGGTTACAAAACATTATTATTGAGCTGTAATATAAAGCTATGAAGCAGCATATATTTATTTATCACATAAAAACAACTAGGAGATATAGTGTCTATGGAGGGGTTATTATTACATTGTGTTCATAATTCCCTAAAAGACCAAACTGTATACTATCCGAGAAGCGTCTCGATAGTACACTCTCAGAGAATATTACATTTGTGGTCTTAGGATATAAATGCCAACATTTTGGTGTCACCCCACACGTTAGGAGGACCTTATTTATGAAGGAAAAAAAAAAATTCTAGATCAATTATCTACCTATATCTATCTATCTATCTATCATCTATAATATAATATATATATATATATATAATATAATATATATATAGGTATCATATATAGATATGATGTATAATTATATATATATATATATATTATATAATAATGACTATATATAGTACTACTAACTATATATATATATATATATTAGGTAGTATATATATATATCTCTGTTAAAATGATAGCTATCACTTTTAAGAGATCTGTCTCCGAAAAAAGAAAATCTTCCTGCCGTATCTACTATATATAATATAGATATATATAGATATCTAAGTATATATATATATTATATATATATTATATATAGCTGAAAGTAGCATAAAGCAATACTGAACGTCTTGATAGGTGTTTTAAAAACAATACAGTCAAGAATAGAATAGTCAAGGAGTGTGATGGAAGCCCTGGGTTGGAGGCTGAGACCCGTCCACCACGTCAAGATCGAGTCATCAGCTTGCCATAAAAGGACGCTCTTACGTCTGTCTGTCCGTCAACCCTCTCCTACGTTAGTATGTCACTCCGATCTGCTCTATGGATGGGAATGACAGCATCTTCCCGCCGTGTCCACGCTTCCGTTTCTGCCTGCTTCCCCACCGCGTTCCTCATCCTCTTCCTCAGCTTCGAAGTCGTGGAGGTCGCACTCTGGCTCAGAGACCGTGGCCGAGGCTTCCTCCGCATCATCCGCCAGACATGCGCCAAAGTCGGAAGTCCCCAGGGGCGGAGGAAGAGGCATGTCGATGCAGGAAGTCTCGTTCAGGACTCTCCTCGCACTCGTCGTCGAGGGACGCGTCGCTCTCGACTCCTCGTTGGGGAAGAAGAGTCAACTCGTCGCCGACTCATCATCGTGGAAGAGTCACTCGACGCCTCGGACTGGGGTCGAAGTCAGGGTCGTCGCTACGCAGAAAGGGTGCACTTCCTTCTCGGCGATCACAGGGACTGCGTCGACAGCTCGGGCTCGTCCTCGGACTCCGAGTCAATGAGGAGCAAGGGCTGTCTCGGTTCGGGCCTCTAAGAAGATTCAGAATCCGAGGTCCAACGAGCGCCGCTCACTCTCTTGTTCTCGCTCTTGAATCGTCTTTCAGAGTCAGGATTCGCCTCGTCCGTCTCTGCCCGGAAAGATCTTCACCCTTCTCTTTCTTTGTCTTGCCATCGCTGCCTCTCTCGTACTTTTTCTCCTTGCATCTTGCTTCCTTCTCATCTTCTCCTATCCTGTAATGTCTCTTCTCTATCTCTTTGTACTCGCCAAAACTCGCTTCATTGCATCCTCGCCTTCATCCGCCATCATCTGATGGCGTGTCTATTGTCCGGCCTTATGCCTCGCGCTCCTGTATCCTCCTCTTGATTGTCCCTCTCTCCCGCCTCGCTCCTGGCCTATTCTTTGTGCTGGTAACCGCGGTTACTCCGGTCCATAGCGCGCGCCTGCCGGGGTCGAGAGCGTGTGCCGGCAGCGGGCCTGATTCCCCTTGAACCCGCTCCGCACGACTCCACACGTCGTCCGGGTTTTGTCCGGGTGGTGAAGGAGGGCGAGCCGGCGGTTAGGGCATCTATCACTTCGTCGGGAGTGGCGGGCGGCTCACGCTTAAGCACCTCGTAGTAGTCTATGAAAGGCTGCATCTTCAGTCTATCTTTCCCTTCCTCAGGTTCGTGATGAGGCCCCCCGGCATATTAAGGATGATTTTTTTTAATTTTGGGAAACCCCAGGAAGGGGAGTGGATTTTTGGGGAGGAGACTGCGACCCCTATCCCCGCCAATCACCCCCCTAACCCCAATTTTCCTATATCTTCCCCTACATGTCTGCCACGGAACTACCCTTTTTTGTTTTTCTCCTCTCTCTCTCTCTCTTTTCCCTCTCTCTCCTCTCTCTCTCTCTCTTTTCCCTCTCTTCCCCCTTTCTCTCTCTCTCCCCTTTCTCTCTCTTTCTCTCCTTCTCCTCTCTCTCAAATCCTTGGTACGTCACTTGTTGATTATGCCTCCTGTTCCCCAATTTACCACTACAGATGCAAATCTCTAAAAACAATACAGAATGGGGCGCTGGGGCCCATATTGGGGGGCACCAAATGGCCCAAAGATGAAAACATGAGGGCGGAGCCCCAAGTGTATCACGCAGCAAGATTTAAAAGTTTTGAGGGCCCAAACTTCCTCAAAATCTACACAGAGCCCCCCACCCCGATAAAGTACACTCACTTCACAACTCTAAAAGGTCCCGGGGCAAGGCGGTTGGCTTAAAGGGCGATAGAGACACTACAACACTCTGGTTCGCCTGGGAGGCCCTAAATACTCCCTCATTTCTGGAGCGTAACGCCACGGCCCCTGGGAGGCCCCATTCACAACAGTTGTCAGGCCCCCCCCGGGAAAGAAAAATGACTGCCTACCCCTGGAACTAAGGGAGGGAAAGGGCTGCAAAAAATCAGGGGTCAGGGAGCCCTAGCAGCGTTACACCACGGATTAAGATCCTGCCCAAGGCGATCAGCGCGCCTTTGTATGCAAAATGGGTGCGAGGATCCTGTCGCCATTGCCACCCGCCGCGTACACACAGCCTCTGCGCGAACCTCGGATTTCTCATCCTCCACGCAAACTGAACTGACAGCCATATCTATGGCTCTGGATCACGCCCACTACCGCCCACAGACTCAACACCCTCATCGTCACGGACTCCATGACTGCCATAGCCTGCATCAACAAGCAGGACACTGAATACCCACCTGACACACGCCATTCGTGCGGCAGTCAAGGCCCATTCACACATGGGCAGGAGCGTTAACTATCCACATGGGTCGCCTCCCATGTTGGCATCACAGGCAATGAGGAAGCAGACGCCTTGGCCAAGCAGGCGACCATGAATGAAGCAGTGACCGTCGTTATTCCCAGGACCCTCCGACAGCTGAGGGGCACTGTGAGGCGAAGGGCGGAAGCTCAGAGACGGAGGGTGCACAACAGGAGGCTGGCTGCGGCAGCACGAGTGCCCGGGTCACCGATGTGGCCGCTGGGTGCCTGCTCCCACCACAACGTCCTCTAAGTCGGTTGTGCGAGGTGGTGATATCCAGGATCAAACTTGGGTACCCTTATGGATGGGAAATTGGCATCAACACGCCGGAGGAAGGGCGTCGCTGTAGGCTGTGCGCTACTGAGGATGGGCACACACTTGCTCACTACCTTCGTGACTGTGGCTGCGTTACCCGCCAAAGACAACAGTGTTCTGTGCCCACACCCACCCTTGCTGAACTTGCAATTCACTTCATTAGTCTCCTTCCACAAACACTAACTGCACATCCAGAATTCTGTGCCATTAGATGATTAATCTAAGGAAGAACAAAACAAAACAAACAAAAATGTGAAGCTTACTAAAACAACAATATTGTCCATCGTATTAATGTACTAGTACTATCATCAGCTAATATTATGTATCCTGAGATAAGACTGTTATCTCGAAACAGTCTTTTTCACAAATGTTAATTCAATTGTGAATAAAAGTATTGAATCTGAATCTGAATCTCTCTCTCTCTCTCTCTCTCTCTCTCTCTCTCTCTCTCTCTCTCTCTCTCTCTCTCTCAAGCCTACTGGCACATTCCCCTTTTGTTGGCATTAAATCAATCAATCTCAAGCCTTGCTAGAATCAGTGCAGAAAAAGATGACCAAAATGATACAGAGGATGCGTAATTTTAGTTATGAGAAGAGATTGAAGCTATTAAATTTACACTCACTCGAGAGACGCAGAGTAAGGGGAGATCTGAGAGAAGTTTTTAAGTGGTTAAAGGGATACAATAAAGGCTAGTAATCAGGGTAGAACAAGAAGTAACGGATTCAAACTGGAAAAGCGTAGATTTAAAAGGCAAATAGGGAAAAATTGGTTCACAACTAGTGTGGAAAATGATTGGAATGGACTCAGTCGTCAGGTGGTTAGTGCGGAGTCATAGGGAGCTTTAAAAGGAGGCTGGATAATTTCATGGATGGGGAAGAAAGGTGGATATAGATAGAGTTAAGTAACAGAAACTACCACGTGTAGGTCTCGCGGCCTCTTGTAGCTTCCTTATTTTCTTTTGTTCTTATATTCTCATTATTTGGTATGCCATATCATACATAATACATTACCGAATATCTGTGGCCATCAGTGTCGTCAGGTTATGTGCTAAGTAATTAAACAAACTTGTGTGATTGGGCCCGGGCTGTGATCGTATGTATGCATGAACAGAATCGCCAGTGTTTCGATTGAAAAGTGCGTCGATTGAAAGTGCACTCGCTGAAGGAATTTATTTAGATTGCTTTGTTGATGAATTTGACAGTCGCATGATAATCGTAGGATTAAGCTGCACTAAATATATTGCTGCCGAATGAACAACGTATCACCAGCATTGTGTCTAATGTAGCATTCGCATGCCCATTTTCTTTTTAAATTACCCTAAAAAAAAAACAAAAAAAAAATTTTAAAAACAAAAAAATTTTTAAAATCGTTTTTTTAAATTTTTAAAAAAAAAAAAAAAAAAGGGGTTTTTAAAAAAATTTTTCCCAAAAAAAAAAGGAAAAATTTAAAATTTTTTCCCCCCCCTTTTTTTTTTTTCCCCCCTTTTTTTCCCCCCTTTTTTTTTTAAAAATTTTTTTTTTCCCTTTTCCCCCCCCTTTTTTCCCCCCTTTTTTTTTAAAAAACCCGGGGCCTTTTTTTTTGGGGGAAAAAAAAAAAAACCCCCCAACCAAAAAAAAAAAATTTTTTTTTTTTAAAAAAAAAATTTTTTTTCCCCCCAAAAAAAAAGGGGGGGGGAAAAAAAAAAAAATTTTTTTCAAAAAAAAAGGGAAAAGGGGGAAAAAGGATTAAGGAAAAAAAAAAGGGGTTGGGGAAAAAAAGGGGGGAAAAAGGGTTAAAATTTTTGGGGGGGGGGGGTTTAAGGGGGGGGCCAACCCGGGGTTTGGGGTTTAAAATTTTTTTTTTTTTTAAATTTTTAAAATTTTTTGGGGAAAAAACTTAAAATTCCGGGGGGGCCCTTTTAATTTTTTTTTTTTTTAAAAAGGGGGGGGCCCCAAAAAATTTTTTTAAAAAGGGGGTTTTTTTAAAATTTAAAAAAGGGGTTTGGGGGGGGGGTTTTTTTTTTAATGAAAAAGCCTTGTTTTTAAAATTTATTTTTTTTCCCCCCGAAAAAATTTTTAAAAGGGGGGGGAAAAAATTTAAACCCAAAAAAATTAAAATTTTTACTTTTTTAAAAAAAAAATTTTGGCTTTTTTTAAAAAAAATTTTTTTTTCAAAATAAATTTTTTTTCCCCCCCCCCCCTTTTTCCCTTTTTTTTTTTTTTTTGGGGGTTTTATTTAAAATTTTTGGCATAATTTTTCCCGGGGGGGGTTTTTTTTCCCCCCCCAAAAAAAAAAATTTTTTTTTTTTTTCTTTTTTTTTTTAAAAAATTTTTCCCAAAAACCTTTTTTTTTTTTTCCCCCCCGGCCCGGAAAAAAAATTTAAAAATTTTTTGGGGCCCCCCCCCCCCCCTTTTTTTTTAAAAAAAATTTTTTTTTTTCCCCCCCCCCCAAACCCTTAAAAAAGGGAAAAAATTTTTTTGGGCCCCGGGGGGGGGGGAAAAAAAAGGGGGGAAAAAAAAAAAGGGGGGGTTTTTTTTTTGGGGGAAAAAGGGGGGGGGGGGGGAAAAAAAAAAAAAGGGGGGGGAAAAAAAAAAAGGGGAAAAAGGGGTAAAAAAAAAAAAAAAAAAAAACCCCCCCCCCCCCCAAAAAAAACCCCCCAAAAACCCCCAAACCCCCAAAAACCAAAAAAAAAAAAAAAACCAAAAACCCCACAAACAAAAAAAACCCCCCACACACCCAAAACCCACAAAAAAAAAAACCCCCCCCCCCCACACCCCCCCCCCCCCCCCCAAAAAAAAAAAACAAAACCACAAAAAAAACCCCCACACACCACCCCAAGGCCACACACACCCACCCCCCCCCCAAACACCCCCCCCCCAAAACAAAAAAAACCCCCCCCCAAAAAACCCCAAAAAAAAAAAAAAAACACCCCACCCCAAAAAACCCCCAAAAAAACACCCACACACACCCCCCAAAACACACAAACACACACACACACACACAAAACCCAAAAAAACCCCACACACAAAAACAAAAAAAAAAAAAAAAAAAACCCACACACCCCCAAAAAAAAACAAAAAAAAAAACCACGGGCCCACACACAAACAAAAAAAACCCCCCCCCCCCCCCCCACAAAAAAACCCACACACACACACACCCCCCCCCCCAAACCAAAACACCCCCCCCCCCCCCAAAAAAAAAAAAACCCCCCCCCCCCCCCCCAAAAACCCCCCCCTTCCCCCCCGAAAATTTTGGGGCCTTTTGGTTTTTTTTGGGGGGGGTTTTTTGGGTTGGGGGGGGGGGGTTTTTTCCCCCCCTTTTTGGGGGTTTTCCCTTTTTTCCCGGGGAAAGGGGGGGGGTTTTTTTAAGGGGGTTTCCCTTTTGGGGTTTTTTTTTTTTTTTTTTCCCCTTTTTTTTTTTAAAGAGGGGCCCCTTTTTTTGGGGGGGAAAACCCCTTTTTTTTCCTTTTTTTTTTGGGGGTTATTTTTTTTAAAAAACCCCCCCCGGGGTTTTTTTCCTTTTTCAAAAAAAATTTTTCCCAAAAAAAAGGGGAAAAAAAATTTTTAAACCCCCCCCCTTTTTCCTAACCCCCCCCCACCCCCCCCCCCCCCCCCCCCCCCCCCCCCCCCAAAAAAAAAAAAAAAAACACACACACAAAACCAATCACAACCCCTCAAAAAAACACACACCCCAACACAAAACCACACACATTTCCCAAAAACCACACACAAAAACCCCCCCACAAAACCCAACACCCCAAAAAACCAAAACAAAACCCCGGCCCCCACACCCCCCCCAAAACAAAAAACCCCCCCCCCCACCCCCCCCCCCCAAAACAAACACAAAAAAAACCCAAACACACACACACCCCCCAAAACACACAAAAAAACCCCCCCAACAAAACCCAACACACACCCCCAAACAAAAACCCAACCCCCCCCCCCCCAAAAAAAAAAAAAAAAACCCCCCCCCCCACACAAAAAAAAAAAAAAACCCACACCCCCCCACACCCAAAACACACCCACATCCCCCACAAAAAAAAAAAAAAAAAAAAAAACAAAAAAAACCCCCCCCCCCAAAAACACACCCCCAAAAACCCCCCCCCCCCCCCCAAACACCCCCCCCAAAACACAAAAAACCCCCCCCCAAAAAAAAAAAAAAACCCCCCCCCCCCAAAATAAAAAAAAAAACAAAACCCCCCCCCACACCACCCACCCCCAACCAAAACCACCCACACACACACCCCCAAAAACCCCACACCCCCCCCCAAAAAAACCACACCCCCCCCACACAAAACCACAACAAAACCAAAACAAAAAACCCCCAAAACCCAAACACACACACACACACACACACAAAAAACCCCACACAAAAAACCCCCACAAAAAAAAAAAAAAAAACCCCCCCCCCCCCCCAAAACCAAAAAACCAAAAAAAACCACACACACCCCTCACACACACACACAAAAAAAACCCCCCCCAAAACACACCCCCCCCCCCCCAAAAAAAAAAACCCCCCCCAAACACACAAAAAAACCACAAAAAAACAAAAAACCCCCCAAAACACACACCCCCCAAAACCCCCCAAAAACACACACAAAACACACACACAAAAAAAAAATTTTTTTTTTTAAAAAAAAAAGGGGGGGGGGTTTTTTTTTTTTAAAAAAAAAAATTTTTTTTTTTTTTTCCCCCCTTTAAAACCCGGCCCCTTATAAATATAGAGTACTTTTTCCCCCCAGCCAGGAATCAAAGGCTTTCAAACCAAACAATCTTTTCGCGGCTTATAATACACACCAGCAATTTACCCTTTTTATGACATTACCTGTATATTTATTTCCCTATATTTTACAAAAACTTTTTATTTTTTTACAAAAGTGTTTATTTTTTCATACAAAAAGAATAACAATCATCTTAAAAACCGCTAATGTGGAAAGTTTTGTATTCGTGAAACCCATATTTTTCTATTTCCTTTTAAACTTAAACCCCCTATCAAACCCTTGTTTAAGACAACTTGTATTTGGGGTGAGGAAGGAAGGCCCGGGGGGGAGGGGGGGAGGGGGGGAAGGTGGATGCCCGAAACTCCGCTTTTTTCATGTTTAAAAGAGGTTGCCGCCCCAAATGTGTGGCCTAAATTTATGTTTTTGGGCCCGTAAACCCCTGTGTGTTGTGTTTGTGGGGTGGTGTTTTGTGTGTTTTTGGGGTGTATGTGTGTGTGTGTGTGGGGTGACTGTTTTGTGGGTGCGTGTGTGTGTGTGTGGGTGTTGTGTTTGTGTGTTTTGGGGTGCGTGTGTGTGCGTGTGTGTGTCCGTGTGTATGTGTGTGTGTGTGTGGGGTGTGTGTGTTGACTGTGTGTTTTGGTGTGGGGTGTGTTTTGCGTGTGTGTGTGTGTGTGACTGTGGTGTGGGGTGTGTGTGGGTTTTTGGTACTTTTGTGGGCTGTGTGTGTGGGGTGTGTGTGGGGTGTGTGTGTGTGCGTGTTGTGTGTGTGGGGTGCGTGTTTTGTGTGTGACCCCGGGGGTGTTTTTGTGTGTGACTGTGTTTTTGGGGTTTTGGGGTGGGTGTGTGTGTGGGGTGTTTGTTTGTGTATTTTGTGTGTCCGTGTGTGTTTTGTGTGGGTGCGGGGTTTTTGTGTGTGACTGTGTGTGTGTGTGTGTGTGTGTGACTGTGTTGTATGTGTGTGTGTGTGTGTGTGTGTGTGTGTGGTGTGTGACTGTGTGTATGTGTATGTGTGTGTGTGTGTGTGTGTGTGTGTGTGTGTGTGTGTGTGTGTGTTGTGTGTGTGTGTGTGTGTGCTCTATCTACTCTTTCAGAACTTAAAGCATCAATTGCCTTTAAACTCTCTCTCTCTCTCTCTCTCTCTCTCTCTGTCTTCTCTCTCTCTCTCTCTCATCTCTCTTCTCTCTCTCTCTCTCTCTCTCTCTCTCTCTGCCCGTCAGGGTGGCAAGGTTGGTAGAGACGTGAGCTTGCAATGTGCAGAGTCCCTGCGCATTCGGTCAGCGGTTCGAGCCCGCCTAGTTCGTGCTGACGTGGCGGCGCTTTGTATGGTCAATAACCTTGTAGTTGGTACTTGCAAAGTGTCTAGATAGGATGAAAATCTTATCTTATCTCTCTCTCCTCTCTCTCTCTCTCATCTCTTCTCTCTCTCTCTCTCTCTCCTCTCTCTCTCTCTCTCTCTCTCTCTCTCTCTCTCTCTCTCTCTCTCTCTCTCTCTCTCTTCTCTCTCTCATACACTAAGCTGGAACACTTACCAGAAATTTATTACTGATGAAAACTTAAAATCTTTCAAACGTAACTTGATAAAGCATGCTTGACAAATACATGAAAATTTTAAACTCTTTACAACCTAATGCCATATTGTGTTTTTTTTTTTTTTTATGGTTATTAAGATTTTTTTTTATGCATTTAAAATGATTGGTTTACTATTGTTAACTTCCATATTATCATCCATAAAATGTTATATTTTCAAAATGGCCTGACCAGTCCCTTGCTATGTTATTATGTATTATAGCTTTCAGGTCCTATAAAGCTTCGCTTATTGGACCTGGCTTATCACTATATGTAATATGTTCATATGTACAAAACTACATGGCCAAATAAATATATCAATATCAATATCTCTCTCTCTCTCTCTCTCTCTCTCTCACAATTGCAAGTAATCAATCGACGCGTATCTACGTATTGGATAGTCTATCTTTACAGTCTATGCCATTCACACACTGGGGATGTATATGTACGTACGCCTCTATTCATCGGTTTATCTTTCCACATAAGCATTTTTTTCATCCACCCACCAACCTTGTCATAAGTTATAATAGTCCCTGTTTTTTTGTCAATTGATTAACCATTACAACTGTGAGAGAGAGAGAGAGAGAGAGAGAGAGAGAGAGAGAGAGAGAGAGAGAGAGAGAGAGAAGGTAATTATTGACATTTATGGTATCTCCTTATCGTGTTTCCCTTTCCCATTTTCGTGTATTTCTTTCATTTCCTCCTTGAGTTCAATTACCGCGTTCTCGTTTGCCTGCAGAAATTATATACATGATTAACATAATGTTGGCTTTCCCACCGCTAATTAGTCTTCTTTCTTACGTAATTATTAATGTTGACGGTGATTAGTCCCTCGTGCAGCCCTCATTATCTTCTTTACGTAAAGGAGGAACGGAAATCGACCTTTAATTACAAGGTCAACTTTCGACTCTTAACCCTTTCCTTTCTTCTCTCTCTCTCTCTCAAAGTCAAAGTCAAAGTCAAATTCAAAATTGTTTATTTGCCCATCTTTAACCCGAAGAAAATTAACATTTCACAAATAGCAAGGCAGAGCTCTTTTAATGTAAACATTTTTAAAGAGCTCCCAAAAATAATCTACGTAAATTTCAATAATTACCTAGGGCACATAATCTAATATAATACATACGTACCTATTCATACTGTAAACTCATATCTGGTTTTTCATAGTTAGAAGTATTGTATACGCATATTCACATAATCACAAACCCAAACCATACACACAAACACATATACAAATATATACATACAAACACATATACACGTACGCGCACGTACACATACAAATACACATACATATGCACATATACATACACACATACGCATACAAATACACACATATACATACATTCACATACACATACATACACACACATATATACTTATACATCACACACAAATACATATACACCACATACTTAATATACATTATCACTGTTGTTGTTGTTGTTGTTGTTGTTTATATATATATATTTTTTTTATATACACATACATAAACATGTATATGCATATTACTAAGGCTGCAGCAAAACATACTTCTCATTTATACTCATATTACTCATTACAAAGATATTACTCATGATATCAAACAGTAACTGAATTGTTACATCCGTTTAGAAGATACTTTTTTGCTTTTATCTTAAAAGAAACACAGTTGTTTGTATTCATGAGATACTCCGGCAGTTTATTCCATGCGAGACAGCCTGCGTATGTTACGAATCTCCTTCTGGCTTCTGATCGTGGTCGTGGAGGTCTTAACATGTTATTGTTCCTTAAATTAAAATTCTGAACATTAGATACTCTAACAAAATCAATGACTGTGGGAGTTCTTAGCTGAAGATATACAAACTTTAACAATTCTAGCTTATGAATATCCTGAACTTTTAATACACCATGTTCAACGAATAAGTTGTCTGTGTGATGCCAACGTCCTACCCCTGAAATCATCCTAATGACCCTTTTTTGTAGCAGTAATAACGGCTGTAATATAGTTTTTAAACCTGAGCCCCAAATAAGATTACAATATTGTAGGTATGGATATATCAAACTGTAATACAATATGATTAATGTTTCTTTTAACAGATTATTTTTAATTTTATATATAATTCCTAACGACCTCGTAATTTTACTATAAATATAGTTCACATGCTAATTCCATAATAACTTTTCATCAATCATAATTCCTAAAAATTTTGTTGAAGAACATCTTTGAATATCACAGTTTCCAATTTTTACTGAGGTGTGTTGGCTAATACTTTTATTCCCTGCAAATATAATGAAGTGGGTTTTGTTAATATTAATTGAAAGTCTGTTAGCTAATAACCAATTAGCTACATTATTTAGTTCTTGATTAACCAGATTCTCAAGGGTGTGCAGATCAGGCTCAGAATGGTAAAGAGTTGTGTCATCAGCGAACAGTATAAAATTCAATAGTGACGAAGAGCTGGTGATGTCATTATAAATAACAGAAACAAAAGAGGTCCGAGCGTGGAGCCCTGAGGAACTCCCATTGATACCTGTTCATTGGATGATTTTTTTTTTCTCTCTCTCTCTCTCTCTCTCTCTCTCTCTCTCTCTCTCTCTCTCTCTCTCTCTCTCTCTCTCTCTCTCTC
>JACEEZ010012395.1:20000-22500 GCA_016584305.1 Chionoecetes opilio | reverse complement strand
GTGAACTGGGATTCTCAGCCCTCACAAATATAAAAACTAAGAAAAGGAATAAATTGCTGGCTGTTGAAGAGGAAATGAGAGTGTGTCTGTCAACTGTCCCTCCTAACATAGAGCGGATATGCAACTCCAGGCAGGCACACGTGTCCCACTGATCAGGTATGTTATTGTTATAACATAGTAGTTTATTTACACATTATTTCCTTATGTCCATTCCTGTATATATATATATATATATATATATATATATATATATATATATATATATATATATATATATATATATATATATATATATATATATACATAATATATACATATATATAGCTGCTGCGCCGCCGAAGTCCAAGATATAATCTAGTGCGCCGCCGTCCAGTGAAGTTTGAGAACCTCTGCTCTACGGGGAGGCCACGGCAGAAGTCTCCCATTTCCACACATCTATCCACCTCATTCTCACATCCTACTGTCCTCTCACTCATGCATGATCTCTCTCTCTCTCACATATTCCAACTATCAACTAAAAAACTAGTCAACTATCAACTATCAACTATCAAACTATCAACTATCAACTAGTGAATAAGGCATCATTAGTTGTGCAACTAAATAATAACTATAACATGACCATGAGAATCTTGACTCCCGATAATGGGAAGAGCTATGAAGATCAAGGAAAATGTGGGTAAAAAAGTGAATAAATGAAGAATATAGGTTCATATATGGTATGGTGTGTTTTGTTGTTCTCGGTAGCAGGGCGCGGAGACAACTAACTCTTCCGCTCTCCGTCCCCCAATATCTGATCTCCCTGGTTCAGGGCTGCCAACCTCAAGCGCAGTCGTGGATCAACATAAGACCATGTTAGCTCTCGCTGCTGGTGTCTAAAGCACGCGTTCTTGGCATTGGCACCACTTGAGTCTAACATGGAAGCTCCACGTTAGACTCTCCCTAGTCCATGTTTAAAAAAGCGGCCGATTATCTTCACACATTACATAAGAAAATAATGTCAGGTGTCCATACTTTACTGTCAGTCCTTTCACCACTATGTAGTCGCCCCCCAAAAAAAGAAAATTATAAACGGTTTCCTCTATCAAAGTATAGAGTACATTAATGGTTCTATGTTTGTGGCTGTCACTCCTACTCTTAGCTATGCAAAGGTGCTAATTTCACTTGTGTTGCGTAGAGATAATCTTTGCTATTTTTTTTCTCTCTCGCTCTCGCTCTCGTTCTCGCTCTCGCTCTCTCTCTCTCTCTCTCTCTCTCTCTCTCTCTCTCTCTCTCTCTCTCTCTCTCTCTCTCTCTCTCTCTCTCTCTCTCTCTCTCTCTCTCTCTCTCTCTCTCTCTCATCACTGCACCTTAAGCTGTGCTGCCTTCCCACCCCATCGTGTTTGTTTTGGTTGCAGTGAAGTGCTCGAATCATGCATTGTCCCTAGCCAATTAGAGATAATTAGCTCGGGAGTAATTACTTTAGAGGTCCCACACAGCTCACGTTTATAATCATCAAAACTACGGAGATTGTTTCTACCATTAATAATGGCGATTACCTCTGAGCCATCATGAATTCATATTGAAATAGAATTTACCTAGATTTATACTGCGAATGATGTTATTCCTCTTTATATAGACCTATGTATTTCCCCACTATCGATGTGCAGTACATGTCTATTTCGTTTACTAATTAATTTATCTAGCCTATTTTATATCTCTATACAGTAATATGTTCATCTTATAAATTTATCATCTATCAATCAAACCATCTATATATCTGGCTATCTTTAATCTATCAAGCTGACGGTACATCTACACCTATACATTGAAGAGACGTGAAAGACTGTACAATATTTTTTTCAACACAATACCAGGATGACCTTGAAACAGGGAGATTCTACGAGAATGGCAAAAGAGCAAAACATACTGTTGAGGGATTCACAAGTAGGGCATAACATACAAGGAGTTCAGATAGTACTTACTTCCTATAACAACAAGGAGCTCACAAAGTTCATGTTCACAAAGTTCAAAGTTCAAAGTTCAAAGTTCAAAGTTCGTGTTCACAAAGTTCAAAGTTCGAGCAACAAAGGAGTTCAGATAATACTTATTTCCTATATTAGAATACCTACGAAACAAACATGCAACGACTCACGAATACATTCATGAATAATTTCTTATGATATCTATCCTGACATTCAAAGGGCATGACTTCCGTGAATTAGAGTTATAATTTGTATTCTTGACATCAGAATTACTTGCATTCTCAAAAACACATAACTTTTTAGCTTGTTCAATCTCGGCTTGGCACGTTGTGTTGCGTAATAACAAGACTGATGACTTGAGCGTTGCGAAGGCGATATCTCCCCAGCATGTGAAGGCGATGCAGATGTGTGTAATGTAGAAATGTCCGCGTTGATCTTGCTTTGCATTGTACGCTTGAGAGAGAGAGAGAGAGAGAGAGAGAGAGAGAGAGAGAGAGAGAGAGAGAGAGAGAGAGAGAGAGAGAGGAGAGAGAGAGAGA
>JACEEZ010012395.1:0-17500 GCA_016584305.1 Chionoecetes opilio | reverse complement strand
CACGCGTTTTTCTTGGCCATTGGCACACTTGATTTCTAACATGGGAAGCTCCACGTTAAGACTCTCCCTAGTCCCAATGTTTAAAAAAGCGGCCGATTTATCTTCACACATTCATAAGAAAAATAATGTTCAGGTGTCCATACTTTACTGTCAGTCCCTTTTCACCCACTATGTAGTTCGCCCCCCCAAAAAAAAAAAAAAATTAAAAAGGGTTTTTTTTTTTCCCTCTAATCAAAGTTAAGAGTACATTAATGGGTTTCCAGTTTTTTGGTTTTGTTTCACTCCTACTCTTTAGCTATGCAAAGGTTTGTTAATTCATTTGTTGTTGCGTAGAAATTAATCTTTTTGCTTTTTTTTTTTTTTCCCCTCTCCCCCTCGCTCTCGCCTCTCTTTCCTCCTCTCCCTCTCTCCTCTCTCTCCTCTCCTCTCCTCTCTTTTCTTCTCCCTCCTCCTCCCCCCTTTTCTCCCCTCTCTCTCCCCCCTCCTCTCTCTCTCTCTCCTCCCCTTTTTCTTCCCCTCCTTCCCCCTTTCTTTCTCTCTCCTCTCTTCTCCTCTCCCCCTCCTCCCCCTTTCTCCCCTCTCTCTCTCTCATCAATTTGCACCTTAAGCTGTGCTGCCCTTCCCACCCCATCGTGTTTTTTTTTTTGGTTGCAGTGAAGTGCTCGAATTTCATGCATTGTCCCTACCCCAATTAGAGAATAATTAGCTCGGGAGAGTAATTACTTTAGAGGTCCCACACAAGCCTCACGTTTTATTAATCATCAAAACTACGGAGAGTTTTTTTTTCTACCATTAATAAATGGCGATTACTCTGAGCCATCATGAATTCATATTGAAATAGAATTTACCTAGAGAGCGGGTTTATACTGCGAATGATGTTACATTCGCGTCTTTATATAGACCTATTATTTCCCCACTATTCGATGTGCATACATGTCTATTTCAGGGTTTACCTCAATTAATTTTTATCTAGCCCTAGTTTTACTCTGTATCTTTATACAGTAATATGTTCATCAGTATAATACAAATGTTGTATCATTATCATCAAACCATCTATATATCTGGGCTAAAAAATCTTTAATCTAATCAAGCTGACGGTGTAGCCAGCTAACCTATACATTGAAGAGACTTTAAAGACTGTACAATATTTTTTTCAAAAAACAATACCAGGAGTGACCTTGAAAACAAGGAGGATTCCTACGAGAATGCAAAAGAGCAAGACACATACTGGTTGAGGGATTCACAAGTAGGGCATAACTACAAGGGTTCAGATAAGTACTTACTTCTTAACTACAGGAGCGTCTACAAAGTTCATGTTCGCCAAACATATTCAAAGTTCAAAGTTCCATGAAGTTCAAAGGTCGTGGAGTTTCACAACAAAGTTCAAAAGATTCGAGCGAACAGCAAGGAAGTTCAGATAATACTTATATCTCCAGTATATTAGAATACCTCCGAAACAAAATGAAACGACTCACGAATACATCATGAATAATTCTCTTATGATATGTGTATCCTTGACATTCACAGGGCCATGAAGACTTCCGTGAATTAGAGTTATAATGTTGTATTCTGACCATCTCAGAATTACTTGCATTCTCAAAAACACATACATTTTAGCTTGATATATACAATCTCGGGCTTGGCACGTTGTTTTGCGTATCTAACAAGCCTGATGACTTGAGCGGTTGCGAAGAGCGATTATCTCCCAGCATAGTGAAAGGCGATGCAGATTGTGTGGTAATGTGTATAGGAAACATGGTCACGCGTTTGGATCATATGGCGTTTGAGCATTTGTATCGCTTGAAATGAGAGAGAGAGAGAGAGAGAGAGGGCAGAGAAAGAAGAGAAGAGAGAGAGAGTCAGGAGAGAGAGAGGAGAGAGAGAGAGAGAGAGAGAGACCTTCAGGGTTGTAAATATGAAAAAAAAACCTCTGCTCAAAGCATTACGTCAAACTCCCTACTCCACCTTCACCATTTCACTGCACTGCCGCCCGCACATGTGTTTGATGCATTGACGAGGGTTTCAAATTAGTATACTTAATGTATCAATAAAGGTCTTGCATTATCTCTGATCCAACGTCAACCTAATTCCTAAAGCATCAGCCAATCTCGTATTGAACGTTGTGTCACTTCCTTCTCAGGTGATTGCCTTTTTTCCCATATGCCCGTCAGTCCATAAAACATGTGTATTTACATAAGGACGATACAGTAAACGACTCGTGATGATTATACTATTTTGTGATCATAAAAGGGAATGCCTTATGCCTTGTCTTCACTTTCAGACAACTTAATTCTTCTATCTCGTATTAGACAAACAAAGTCTTCCACAGAACTACCAAAGCCGTCTGTATGTAAAAGCCTGCGCCTGGGAGAGCGAGATGGACGTGACGTCAGTAGCAGAGTCTGCTATGCGAGTCAGTAGGAGCCGAGCTTTCTGCGTGTGAGGATGTACGGGCGGTACGGCTCTCATTGCACCCACCTTTCACCCCTTTAACTCTTCGCCATTTAATATTTTGCTCAAAAACATTTTACATGGAGAATATGAATAGAAGCGGAATTTAATTCGCTTTCCATTGATATATTTCGTTTACTGATAAATGAATTGGCAGCATGCATAAATTAGCGTTAGCTAAATACATAACATCATGAAATCGGGTAATTTCCTATCTAATATATGTTTATCAGTATAAAAGATATACTGTTATCTTTGGAAATGTTTGTTCTATAATATTATCAAATAAAAAACCGTAAAACACACTAAGAAGGCCATTATGAGACTCAAGAAATATGCATGAACTTAAACTCTTCGCCATTTAATATTTTGCTCGAAAATATTTTACATGGAGAATATCAATAAAAGCTGAATTTAATTAGCTTTTCCCATTGATATATTTTGTTTTCTGATAAATGAATTAGAACCATACCATACATTAGCGTTAACTAAATAAATAACATCATCAATCGGGAAAAATTACCCGATTTCATGATCCTTTTAGTTAGTTAACGCTAATTTATGTATGGTTCTAATTCATTTATCAGAAACGAAAATAGCAATGGAAAGCTAATTAAAATTTCCCCGCTTCTATTGATATTCTCCATGTAAAAATGTTTTTGAGCAAAATTTTAAAAGGGCGAAGAGTTAAGTTCATGCATATTTCTTGAGAGTCTCATAATGGCATTTCTTTAGTCTTTTTTAAACGGTTTTTTTATTTGATAATATTATAGAATAAACATTTCCGAAGATAACAATTATCTTTTATA
Source organism: Chionoecetes opilio (assembly GCA_016584305.1). Taxonomy (NCBI): domain Eukaryota; kingdom Metazoa; phylum Arthropoda; class Malacostraca; order Decapoda; family Majidae; genus Chionoecetes; species Chionoecetes opilio. The sequence continues at coordinate 14,240 of JACEEZ010012395.1, read as the reverse complement.
CTGATAAACATAAAATTTTAGGTAGAAATTACCCGATTTCATGAGGTAGTATTTAGTTAACGCTAATTTATGCATGCTGCTAATTCATTTTACAGAAAACAAATATAGCAATGGAAAAACTAACTAAAATTTCCCCTTCTATTGATTTCTCCATGTAAAAAGTTTTCGAGAAAAATATTAAATGGGGAAGAGTTTAAAATTCAATTGCCCTATTTCTTGAGAGTCTCATAATGGCATTTCTTTAGTGTGTTTTACGGTTTTTTATTTGATAATATTATAGAACAAAAATTTCCGAAGATAACAATATATCTTTTATATGATAAACATATAATTGGTAGGTAAACTTGTCATCTCGGTGGCCTCGTACAGACTCAGTCCGTGACGTCATAAATCTCAGGCGCAGGCCTTTATAGATTGAGACGGCCTTGGAACTACCCACTTCCTTTGCCGTCACTCAAACTACCCACCCCACAGTAACGGTAAAGCATTGTTCTTTCCCCGCAGAAGCTAATCTTGTACATAAGTTTTGTCATCTAAATGGGCGAAACTTTCGTACGTGGGGCCGGGTTGTGTTGTGTGTATGTATGTGTATGTGTGCGTGTGGGGTGTGTGTGTGTAGTATGTATGTTGTGTGTGTGTGTGTGTGTGTGTGTGCGTGTGCGTGTGTGTGTGTGTGTGTGTGTGTGTGTGTTTTGTGTGTGGTGCTGTGTATGTATGTGTATTGTGCGTGTTTTTGTGTGTGTATTATGTATGTATTTTATGTTTGTGTGTGTGTGTTGTGTGTGTGCGTGTGTGTGTGGTGTGTGTTTTGTGTGTGTGTGTGTGCGTGTATGTGTTGTGTGTTGTGTGTGCATGTATATTGTGTGTGTGTTGTGTGTGTGTGTGTGTTTTGTTATGTGTTGTTGTGTTATGTATGTGTGTGTGTGTGTGTGTTGTTCGTGTTGTGTATGGTGTGTGTTTGCGTGTGTGTATGTTGTGTGTGTGTTTTGGTGTGTGTGTGTGTTTTGTGTGTTGGAGGTGGGGGGAGGGAGAAAATTCATGTCCACTTGCAAACCATGTTACCCCTAAAAAAAAATGTAGAGGATCAATCATCAATCAATCATTGGGGGCATACGCCGGGGGGCGCGTTCGCCTCGCCCACCCTCCGACGCCACTCCCGGGGGCCCACCACGCCGCGAGTTCCCATGCAGGCTCCTTTCCCATCCCAAAGCAGCTCTCGACAAGAAAAAATCAACTTTGCCCCAGCCACGACCTTGTGGGCGCCCCCTTGCCTCCTCCCACGCCGGATTGTCCTCTTACAGATAAACCCGTGGGAAGGATGGGTTTCGGGTACGGGGCCATTTTTTTGCCCTTTAGGCCGAAGTTGGCCGAGGACAAAAAGGGCCCTTTTTTTTTAATTTTTTTTGATTGTCTAGGTGAAATGTTGTTTAAAAGAACAAGGAAAAAAAAAAAAACACTTTTTACCAAAGGGCATTGATTCTCCTTAAAAGTCCCTATTTAGTGTTCATGTCTCAAAACCATAGAGTAAACGGGATCACAAGGGGGGACTTGAAGATCCTCTTTGTCCTCCCTGCACAGGTTTTTACCGGACCGCCAAATTCCGTGACTCCATAAAACCGGGGGGCTTGCCAATTTTTTTTTTCCGGTTTAAGGCCTTTTGACGTACCCCCCTTTTTTGGGGATGCCTACCCGGTTTTTTTCTTTAAATTTTTATGTCCCCCCCAACCAAAAGCTGTTTGGCTTTCTGTTCTCCCCCTCCTTTTCTTCCGGGGCCGCAAGTCCCTTTCCTCCTCTTTTCACCCTCAACCTCACCAGGACCTTCCACGACTCAGACAATTTACTGCATATCGGAAAAAAACAAGATAAATGACTTGGTGTTGCCGACGGATGCTCCACAATCACTTTGATCTCAACCTTGTCCAATACCCGTCCAACAACTTTTAAAAAGTGATGGGGCAAAACCACCCTTGCCTCACTCCTTTTTTCAAGGAAAAAAGCTGGATCACCTCCCCACACTTCACACCTCCCCCAAAAAACCATTACAAACCAATACCTTTCAAAGGGAAACCCCCGAAGTCGCAGAAGATCCCAATGAAATCAGAGCACTGAGTCAAACGCCTTCTTGAGATCAACATAGGCTGCAAGCATCCCCTGTCGAAACTCACGTCGGCGTTCCACCAGGACACGATACAGGTAGAGGATACTCCTCATAAATTTCCGATTGGATTTTCTCAGTTGGACATTACAGCACACCCGGGCAGGTTGGGCTCGTTAGCCATGGTAGGCTATCCACCTAGGAGAGGGACAACTCTGACAACAAACTCGGGCAGGTTGGGCTCGTTAGCCATGGTAGGCAATCCACCTAGGAGAGGGACAACTCTAACAACAACTCGGCGGGTTTGGGGCTCGTTAGCCAGGGTAGGCAATCCACCTAGGAGAGGGACAACTCTGACAACAAACTCGGGCAGGTTGGGCTCGTTACCCATGGTAGGCAATCCACCTAGGAGAGGGACAACTCTAACAACAAACTCGGGCAGGTTGGGCTCGTTACCCATGGTAGGCAATCCACCTAGGAGAGGGACAACTCTAACAACAAACTCGGGCAGGTTGGGGCTCGTTACCCATGGTAGGCAATCCCCTAGGAAGGGACAACTCTGACAACAAACTCGGGCAGGTTGGGCTCGTTACCCATGGTAGGCAATCCACCTAGGAGAGGGACAACTCTAACAACAAACTCGGGCAGGTTGGGCTCGTTAGCCATGGTAGGCAATCCACCTAGGAGAGGGACAACTCTAACAACAAACTCGGGCAGGTTGGGCTCGTTAGCCATGGTAGGCAATCCACCTAGGAGAGGGACAACTCTAACAACAACTGGGGCAGGGGGGGGCTCGTTAGCCATGGTAGGCAATCCACCTAGGAAGGGACAACTCTGACAACAAACTCGGGCAGGTTGGGCTCGTTAGCCATGGTAGGCAATCCACCTAGGAGAGGGACAACTCTGACAACAAACTCGGGCAGGTTGGGCTCGTTAGCCATGGTAGGCAATCCACCTAGGAGAGGGACAACTCTGACAACAAACTCGGGCAGGTGGGGCTCGTTAGCCATGGTAGGCAATCCACCTAGGCCCTCAGCTGAAAACTGGGGTTGCCTGTCAGGAAGAGCATCCGGGGCATAAAAATCATGCCACAAATATAAATGATGAACGGCGACAATAATTGGAAGCGTATCATCGACCGTCTAACCTTATTAAGACATTATATATATGGGAAAATCTGACGTTAAACAGAAAAATTATGATGATGATGATGACATTTCAGCACAACCTAGCTTGTCTTGTTTCCCATTTATGCAAGTTTGCCAGAGTTAATGTTCCTGTATATTTGCTAACCAGGTACAAAATTACGCAACATTAGACTTCTATGCTCACTAAGTCCATGGTAAGAAAGTAGCACGGAAATTAATTTTATTTATATATATTCTTGCTTCTCGTTAGCATTAACACACATTTTTGTTTAACGTGTTATGTCACTCGTTATTCTTTTTAATATTTCATACAAAAGTAAAGAAAAGAAAGGGGTAATGCATTAGCAGAGCGTGGTTTCGATCCACGGACCTCTGGGTTATGGGCCCAGCCCGCTTCCACTGCGCCACTCTGCTGCACACTTCCACTGCGCCACTCTGCTGCACGCTTCCACTGCGCCACTCTGCTGCACACTTCCACTGCGCCACTCTGCTGCACACTGCCACTGCGCCACTCTGTTGCACATTTCCACTGCGCCACTCTGCTGCACACTTCCACTGCGCCACTCTGCTGCACACTTCCACTGCGCCACTCTGCTGCACACTGCCACTGCGCCACTCTGCTGCACACTTCCACTGCGCCACTCTGCTGCACACTTCCACTGCGCCACTCTGCTGCACACTTCGGAGTAACAAACAATATTTATTCCCTACATTTGTTCTGTGCACTTTTTTTTCTCTCAGATTTTTTCCATAATTTGTTTTACGCACGTTTCTCTCTCTCTCTCTCTCTCTCTCTCTCTCTCTCTCTCTCTCTCTCTCTCTCTCTCTCTCTCTCTCTCTCTCTCTCTCTCTCTCTCTCTCTCTCATTTTCAAGTTCATCTGTGGGGTGTTCAACGTTATCTCATTTCCATTAATCTGTAAGTGATCATAAGGTTACTTTCTTGACGAGCTGTAGTGACAAGCAAACGTGTCATCTTTCTATTAAGCTTGGCGGTGCTCACGACTCCTTCCTCTTCAAATGAATAAGTAAATATGTGTTCCCTTTCTCTTTAATCTTAACAACCCAATCAGATCAGTACTTCCTTGTCACATCACATTCTTAAGTTTTTTTTCTTAATATTTTCTTTTTCTTTCACTTGTTATCATTCAACATATCAAATCTGCCCAATTTTCATGACTATCGATACAGAGATCTGGTCATCAAAGGTATCATGTTGGCGACGGCAATAAAGTCGATGTTCCACTAACCTGCATCAGGCTAGTGCAAATATGATACATCAATGATGATTATCTGAAGCAGCCATCAGCACATTTGAACATCTGCTTATATTCCTAACCAACAGTATAGCCACACGCTCAATATCAAAGGTAATATTTCAGTGGCAATAAAAGTCACATGCCAGTTACCTCAGCAAGAATGTAAAAATATTCAAAATCATGGCTACCAAAAGTAGTTCTGTGCATGATAAAATTTAAAATAATTTGGCCAGCGTTGTTACACCGAGTAACCGACACTGTAACTTACTCTAAATAAACATCAATAACAATTCGCAGGTTTCCCTTTTTACAGACAGCAAGACAGTTTAAACCAAACCCTCATTGACACCAAGGTAAGCTAAAATAAACACCCCACCCCACACCCCACACTATATATATATACATATACATATATATATATATATATATTATATATATATATATATATATATATATATATATATATATATATATACATATTAAAATATAGTTGATTTTCTTGTTTGATTCAAACATGATGTTTCAGGGTGACAGAGCACTCGGTATACTTGGGGTTGTTTATGCGCAACGTTTCGCCAAGGCACTTGGCATCATCAGCTAAAAATAGTTAAAATTTAATATATTGTAATGCTAAAAAGCGAACATCTAAAAAAATTATTCTAAGAAACAATAAAATAAATTTCCCATATTTTCTAAAAATTTCTAACTAATAAATAAATATAATTTGTACTTAACGGACCTTGGTGTGTATGCTGTCTGAGTTGGTAGAGGACTGAATGAACATTAGTTTTGTGGGTGACATTTCAGCTTGTGTGGGGCGATCGAACCGGAGTCGGGGATCGAAACAGTGGTAGTCATTTGAGTATATGTAGTTGTTTGAAATGACTTGGTTATTAAGATCAGGGGACAAGTGCTTGATGTGTATAGCTTCTAATAATTTAGTGTCACTAGGGTAGTGTGCCTTGGATAGGATACTAAACTGGGTACTGGTCGACCCATTTCTTCACCTTCGCAATCTGCAATCCGCTCACACTCACATGATTTAGATCACCCTTTTTCTATGAATGACTTTAGTATCCTATCCAAGGCACACTACCCTAGTGACACTAAATTATTAGAAGCTATACACATCAAGCACTTGTCCCCTGATCTTAATAACCAAGTCATTTCACAACAACTACATATACTCAAATGACTACCACTGTTTCGATTGCCCGACTCTCGGTTCGATCGCCCCACACAAGCTGAAATGTCACCCACAAAACTAATGTTCATTCAGTCCTCTACCAACTCAGACAGCATACACACCAAGGTCCGTTAAGTACAAATTATATTTTATTTATTAGTTAGTAATTTTAGAAAATATAGGAATATTTTATTGTTTCTTAGAATTAATTTTTTTAGATGTTCGCTTTTTAGCATTACAATATATTAAATTTTAACTATTTTTAGCCTGATGATGCCAAGTGCCTTGGCGAAACGTTGCGCATAAACAACCCCAAGTATACCGAGTGTCTCTGTCACCCTGAAACATCATCATATATATTATATATATATATATATATATATATATATAGATAATATACTAATATATATATATACAATTATATATGCTATATATATATATATACATATATATAATATATATATATATACATATATAGTTATATTATAGATATGATATTTACATATATAATATATTATATATATATATATATATATATATATGATATATATATATAATATATATATAATATATCTATATCAGCAAACTATACATCCTTGAGGCATTAACAATCAGGTAGAGAACATTCCTGGCTTCCATCATGGTGCCCTAAGCGATACAAGAAGACCAGCTAAGTTTGAACTGCTCCCTAAAAGTACAGCATTATTAACACCGACAATGAATGCAATAGTCAAGGGAGAGTAAAGCAGTAAAAGTATTGGCTGATTCGGACTAAATAGTTCCATCGTCCCCCCTGACCCTGTCTACACGTTGATGCCACCTGCCAGCTGTCGCGGAGGCATATATATATGACCAAAAAGAGAATAAATGTCTCCTCTGTTTCCATTAATTAAATGCAAGTGCTGCTGTATAGTTTGTATAAAAGTGTGACTATTATATTGATGATAGTCTGGACTCGGCGGGCGAGGAGAGATAAACAAAACCCCGATTTGTAGGGCGCCAAACGCGGTCTTTAAAAAAATATTTCGGAGGATGCTTCATAATCTGCAGTAGACACATGTATCTATAATAATATAAGCGAAAGTGTGTGTGTGTGTGTGTGTGTGTGTGTTTGTGTGTGTGTGTGTGTGTGTGTGTATGTGTGTATGTGTGTATGTATGTGTGTGTGTGTGTGTGTGTGTGTGGTGTGTGTTGTGTGTGTGTGTGGTGTTGTGGTCCGCTCCAGGTGCCTCCCCTTGTGTCGAATCCCCTCATATGGCAAGTTTTGGAACCGGCTCGAGCAGGGGAAAGGTTTTAAGCCCATTTATGATATGACCGATCACTTTTTTTGGGGTTTAGCAGCCCTATTAGCGAGATTGTGGAAAAAAAGATAATGGTAGTGAATAGGTGGGTGATGGTTAATGGGTGAGATGGGTGAGTGGTTAGGGAATAGTGGGGGTGATGGGTATGGGTGAGTGAATGGGTGTATGGTGATTGGATAATGGGTGGTGAATGGGTTATGTGGGGGTAATGGGTTAGTGAATTGTGTGGGGTGATGGGTATGGGTGAGTGAATTGGGTTGGGGGTGATATGAATGGTTGGCGTTAATACATACATTTCTACATCCACAGATTTCCAGGAAGCTAGAAGGGGCTATATGGAGAGTCTGTGTTTGCTATATGGAGAGTCCATAGGAGAGGTGGTGGGCCCGAGGCCCACCAATACCCTCCGCAAGGAAGCTAGCCCAAATGTTCCGCCGGAGGGCGGCTTTGCGGCTAGTACACTCATATTTTGCTAACAGAAAAAAAATTTTTATTTTTTGACAAAACGGTAATTTGTCTAGCATGGGTCATTTGCATCGTATTCGTAAAGATCATTAGACTCAAGTGTTGGACCGGGTCGTGGGTGTCTAACATTTCCATACTAGTCTCGTTAGTTTTAGACACAACTTAAGACTAATCCCCCCGGAAAATGTTTAGAAACGGAATGCCTGTCTAAAGCCACGGTTATCTTAGGTAGCCCTAAAGCCCGGTATCCCACCTCCCGCTTGTACGGCCGCCCATACAAAACAATGACGTCCCCATCTCAACACTTGAGTGGGTATTTGTGGTAACTGGTCACAGTTGTAACTCCGCCCGAGCGGACACCGCCGAGCGGGAGAGATGACCTTGAATTTGAACTAACTTTGTACGGCGGCCGACAGCGGTACGGCGTTGCGGTAGACTTTGTTGTGACGTCATTGTGACGTCTTTGTTGTTGTGTACGGCGCCGGAACAAGCGGGAAGTGGGAACCGGGCTTTAGTCCACGTTTGAGAATCGGCCGCATGCAGTCATCCCGGCGGTAATGAATGCAACATACCTCTGAACCCGGCAACCCGTCCCCTGTACACCTCAAGCTGCCAGATAGGATGCATAGCAGACTGATTTTTTAGATAAATATACTTGAAAAAAAAATCTTATGTCACGTGAATGAGACTGCGACTTATTAAAGACGGGAAGGTCAAAGTTCATCAGGTCTAATAACCCATAATGACGGAGGTTTGGCCAATCCTTGTAATTGTTAGCCTTGTTTAATGGTGGAGTTTTTCACGTCATAATAATTATAATAACGCGAAAGAGAAAGACGTAGAGCGCAGACGTTAAGGAGTGGTGGAGGAAAGTTGATAATTGTGCTTCACCCTTGAGTCATCTATTGACCCTGGTAATATAGAGCTGTTTTGGCGCCCACACCACCCTCCTTAGCACTGACGAGGATACTCTAATACACTATATCCTTACCTACATATAATATTACATTTTCCTTAACATCTCTTATTTTTTTTTTATGTACATCACGCATCTACTCCAAACATGTTTCCATTTTAAATTCAAGACAAGGAATTACAATATAACGAAGATTCCTGGAGCTAAAAAAAACTGAAGAACACGGATTAAATGGATGTTCAAGAAGATAAAACACTTCGTACATACCAAAATGAATTAGCGAAAGCATGGCCATCATTGCTCCGCTCTAGAACCTCTCTATGTTTTCCGTCTTGTATCTTCCGTGTTCTGTCTTCTGCTGTGTTTTTTCCTTCTCCTGGACTTTCTATGGAGGAAACGAGAGGGCAAAGTTACAAAATGAACGAGGATAGGAGATGAAAGATGAGAAATATAAAAATAATTCAAATGAGAAAAGACAGTTGCCATGGCGCTATATAATACTTGCTTTTATCGTTCGCTCTATCTCCCCTGACAACCCTTATATTTTCCTATTTACAAAGGATGATGTTGAATAATGATGATAATCGTGTTTAAGTAATTAAGAATTATCATGATGAGGAAGATGACGCAAATTTTTCTATCCAATCAGTGGTATTTTCTTTTTTAATATGGAAAGTTCTACATCAACAATGCAACATTCGAAGTCACCAATATATGATCTCTTCACCGCGTGTTTACATGTTCTCTCTTAGCATGGTGGGCTTAGGTTCTTGGACAACCCCAAGATTTGGCCCACTGAAGTGACCGGGATGTGGCGTCAAAACTCAAAATATCCTCATTTCAGAATGGCTTCCGCCTCGTGATAGCTGATTACAGTGCTCGTGCGAGGAGGCTCCTGTCTAAATGAGTTTGAACAAGAGTTTTGTTTGGTAATATATCAATTTGTTTTGAGGTTTTGTTTTTATGTATAGTTGGATCTTGTCCTGGTATACACCATGTGCAGCTTTTTTATTCTAGACTTTTACTGATGTGTTTCGTGAACATCAAATAATGTAGGTTAAACGTAATGATGTCCAGAGTTGAAGTGACTTGGGTATAAAAGCGTCGGATATGACCTGTTTCGTGTGTGTGTGTGTGTGTGTGGGTGTGTGTGTGTGTGTGTGTGCCACGCGTGCATGCGTGTGTGTGTGTGTGTGTTTGTACGCGTGCATGCGTGCGTGTGGTGTGCGTGGTGCACGCGCGCATGCGGCGTGTGGTGTGACAACTCAACCAGTGTGTCAACAAATGACAACAAGAAGTTCTCTTCAAAATTGTCCTTACTTGTGTCAAGGGCCTGAGCTGATCCTCTCTCCTCTCCTCTCTTCTCCTCTCTTCTTCCTCTCCTATCTTTCCCCTAGTTTTTTTTTTCTCCTCGTCCTCCTCATCCTCCTCTCTTCTCCTCTCCTCTCCTCTCTGTCTCGTCCTCTCCTCTCCTGTCCTGTCCTCTCCTCTCTGTCCTGTCCTCTCCTCTCCTCTCCTCCTCCACCACAACCTCTTCCTCCTCCTCTTGACGGCCAAATTCTCCATGCAAAACGCGGGAATTGTCCAGCTGTTAAGTGTTTATTTGACAAAGAGGGTCCTGATGGAAGAAATGACGGATGGCAAGAAAAGGAAAGAAGGGGAAGGATTAAACGACGTGAGAGTGGATATGGTTAGGATGGTGGAATATTGGTGGATGATTGGATAAGGTGGCGGTGGTAAATGGTGGGAAGGATGCAGGTGGGTGTGGAGAAGACAGATGGTGGTTGAGAAGAGAAAAGGGAACGGAGGGTATGAGTTACTGGTGTGTGTGGTGTGTGTGTGTGTGTGTGTGTGTGTGTTGTTGTGTTGGTGTGTGTGTGTGTGGTGTGTGTGTGTGTGTGTGTGTGGTGTGGTGGTGTGTGTGTGTGTGTGTGTGTGTGTGTGTGTGTGTGTGTGTGTGTGTGTGTGTGTGTGTGTGTGTGTGTGTGTGTGTGTGTGTGTGTTTGTGTGTTGGTGTGTGGTGGTGTGTGTGTGTGTGTGTGTGTGTTGTGGTGTGTGCGCGCGCGCGTGCGTGCGTGCGTGCGTGCGTTGCGGTTGCGTGCGTGCGTGCGAGAGAGATGGAGAGAGAGAAGAGAGAGAGAGAGAGAAGAGAGCGAGAGAGAGAGAGAGAGAGAGAGAGAGGAGGAAGGAGTTGTGGTAGTGATGAAGTGTGATATATAACAGAACATTAATAACTAAAAAAGAGTAAAAAATAATAAGCAAGAGAAGACAGACACACAGCCAAGCGGCCCAAGGACACTCCTCCTCCTCCACCCAAGACACAACAAAGAGCTTCATAAACAAAGAAATATTGCAATAAACTTATCACAAGAGAGCAAATATGATCTGACTATACATTTAATTTCCTATGCATCATTTATAACCTTTCAAAAAAGCTTTATTCCAAATAACTTTATCTCTTCAATAAAACAATTCCATTTACTTCTTCTCTTTCAACTAAAAATCAAAGATTCTGATCCTAACAACTCATTAACAAACTTCAACATTTCCACTCGTGCAGCATTAAAGTATATGAGATGAGTGCTTCTATGTCGTCGCTCTCATCGTTCATCCTCTCTTCTATATGCCGACTTTAAGTATAAAGGGGCCTTATCTGACCTTTTATAGAGCATGTGTTTCATGGTCTAAAGTCTACAAGGGACAGCTGTTCCATCACCACTAGTCCAAACAGCGGAGTCAAAAAGTTCTCGTCTCATTATCTCCCCTCCTATCGATTGACACACATTTTGCCGTATTCTCCTACTATTGTTTATTGCACTGTTCTTGTGGAATTCGGTAGTGCACATCTTCACGAGGCCCCGTCTGCGGGCCCGCTTATACATTTTTTTTTCCGTACTGGACAACTACTTTCCGTCCATCTGATCATTCCAAAAACAACAATCCGTTAGCTCTTCATCCCATTCGCTTTAGTTTTTATTTTAGTGAGGTCGGAGCGCTCTGCCTTTTTTCTATGGGGGGTTTTCTCCACTTCCCTACGATTCAAACTTTTTTTAAGAGGCCTACTTCTTGGCACCTCCGAAACTTACTTGGCCTTTCCGTTTGGCAACTCTTCTACTGTAGCTGTACTTTTTTTTTAGGGAGACGGTAATTGCGTAGGATTGTTTCGTTTATGTATACCGCTGGCAGACTTCGTTACAGTAGGAAGAAAATAGCACGATACAGCTTAACAAAGTACAAGCCGGTAGTAGACACAAGAAAGAAAAACTAACTCAATAAATAGAGACTCATAATAGACCAGCTATAATATAGAAAATGGACACAGACTATAATATATGACTATAACTAAATAATACTGATGACTGAATAACTAAATAATAGACTATATAATATATGCCTATAATATATGTAGGCCTATATTGACACTATCAGACATAGCGACAGTTTATAGAGTTGACCAGAAAGAGAACAAAGGCATGAAGGCAATAAAAGACGACCCATAAGTAGTCGTCAATATAAAAAATATTATAATTATAAATTGTGTATCAATAAAATACCATTACCTTCATACTGATTCAGACCCTTGTTACTACGATATCAGTAATAATTGAGGAAATCCGTGCGAGAGTACGACACATATGATTCCCCGACAACAAACTGATTGCGGGACGGGAAAAAACAGGAGCCGTGACAGCCGTGACAGGCGGACAACACTCCCTGACTGACTCTCACGAAAGCATTAGTTCCCACAGCTGCCAGGGATACCACTAAAACAACGACATGATAAGAGGGTAACAAACATAGAACTGTGTGTGTGTGTGGTGTGTGTGTGTGTGTGTGTTGTGTGTGAGAGAGAGAGAGAGAGAGCGAGAGAGAGAAGAGAGAGAGAGAAGAGAGAAAGTTCAATAGTTTTGTGGTCGACCCTTTGTTTATTTAAATCGTCGCCCCCACACAACCCCCCCACACACAACGGAACAACACAGAACAACACAACTACAACACCCCCCCCCCCCCCCCTCCCCCCCCACACACACACCCCCACCCACACCCCACACACACACACCCCCACCCCCCACCCCCCCCCCCCCCACCCACCCCCCCCCACCAACCCACACCCCCACACCCACACCCACCCCACCCCACCTACACCGCTAAGGACGTGGAGGCTCCCGTGTGTGTCTTGGGTGGAGTGAAAATTAAGAACGCTTCAATGGGAGCGCGCGCACGAGGAAATAGTCAAGTTTGGCTAGCTGACGGATGTGTGTTGTTTGTACTGCTCGAGGATGCCCCCCCTCACACCCCCTTCCCCGCTGCTCCTGACCCGAACACGCCTCCCCGGTGCCCCCACCACGCTCCCCGTCCCACCACACGCCTCCCCGCCCACCGCAGTGAAGGGGCAACAACAACGCCACGCAGCTCGTCCTCGCGGCGCGTTATCAAGGAGACGAAGGTTTGTCGTTGACAGCAACATATTTTTCCACAACACACTCACTGGTTGTGGCACGCCCAGTGTGTGTTTGGCGCTGCCTCGGGTCTGCGGGGCGAGGCATCGTACCCACCATGTTTTGCATCACATGGATGTAAAATTGAGGATTGGTTGATTTGTCCTATTAATCAATTGGCTAATTAAGCAGTTCTTCAAGTTCGTAGAAAAATAGAGAAATAAATAAGTTATCGCTCGCCGCCACTAATTACAAGCGTTAATCCTCGGAGGGCTCGGCTGGTGGTGGCACCTCGGCCGCTCGACGGAACAGACATAGAAATTACTATATTTTCCCGACGGACGTTGGTTTTTGGTGAATTTCCTGTCTAGCGAAGCATCTGGTTATGAATTGTTAGTTACTATATTGCTATGATGGATGTTGAAACATTACTGAAGTGATAAGCAGCTTTACAAAATTATTCTACGTATTATAGTGTAACCCAATGGCCTTTCAACGATGGTAACACTTGTGGTCATGTGAGTGGCCGCGGCGACACGCTGCAGCAACAGGCTATTCATTGCTCACTACAGAATGTTACAACCACTGACAGTGCAGCCTCAGCCTTAAATGAGAATCCCGGAAGTCCACTCACGGCTTCGAGGCTTTGACGGGTTCACGGGAAGCTGCCTGTCAGGTGTTCAGGCGTCACAGCGGTGCAAGGGGCAGGTTTGGCACTCTGTATAAGACAGGTGTTGGCGGAGAAGCTGTGTAGCTATGGTGACGGGATATGAATTAGAGTTTGTATTTTGATAACATCTGATGGACTGTTAATTAATCTATCGGATGTAGAGGCACCGTACACTCACTCGATAGACTGTCACTATCTAGAAATACTAAGCCGTAGCAACTCTCTCTGTTCCTTTTTTTCTCCGTCAAGGTCCTCGGAATGGCGTCGTTCCGTTTTTTTGATAAGCTTTGCATCTCTCTTCAGATCTTGCCAAATTAAGGTCATTTTATTTTTTCTGTATTTTGACCTTAACATCAAATGAGGCAGTGTATTTTTAGAAACGTTATAAACATATAATTATATATATAGGTAATGTATATATAATTATATGTACTATATCTTTCCTTGGCTTACCGTGAGAACCATGTACAGCTAAGCACTTTGTAAGCTGAAACAATTACGAAGCGCAGAACAATAGGATCTATGTTAGACTGTTGTGGCTAGCATTACTGTCAACGTCAGATGTTGACGAGAGAAGAAACGGCGAAAGCAAGTAGGAGAAGGGCGTGAACGGGAAAGAAGACCTCGGACCACGAATACAACTACACGCTCCGCTCACGAGCTCCGTGGCACTCACTGGCTGTTCACTACGTATCTCTGCTGTAATTTATCGAAGAGTTCCTTATTGGACTTATAATAAAATGTGTCAAACTGGAAGTACCAT
>JACEEZ010012394.1:0-45381 GCA_016584305.1 Chionoecetes opilio | reverse complement strand
CCCTTTCCGATGCTTGCTCTTCCCCCCCTGTGAAAAAATCCTGACTATATATAATAAGCGTATGAATTTGTTTGGTGGAAATCCTCAGCCCTTCCCATTTGATCTATAATGACCTGTTGCAATTATAGTTTAGTTATCAAGACCAATGGTAAACGATGCCATCCGTTTTGAAAAATATGCTTTGCTTATGTGATTATTTTGTGTGTCTCAAATTGAATCGGTGTTGTAAGGTGTTGATGTGACGATTCATTTGATTCTGGTACTCATTTCCTTTTGTAATTATTTTTTTCTACTGGAGTTCAATTTGTCCACTGTGGTCTTTTTCTTTTGTCAATTTGATGTTTTTTTCTACCGGAATTAAATATTTGTCCAATGTGGTGTTTTCTTGCAGAGTGACGCTGATCTAGAAAACACCAACGCTTTCAGCAGCAAAATTCCTCTCCTCGCTCCGCCGCCCTGGACCCTGGAGCCGCAGAATCGCCCACCCTCACCCACAGACACGCGTGAGACTTTGGCATCGCGGACCACTCACTCACTCACTCACTCACTCACTCACTCACTCACTCACTCACTCACTCACCTTCCCTAAGAGGCAGATGAAACAATGAGTCTTTTTTTGCAGCGTTGACTCAAAGCAAAGTTCGAATTGACTACACGATAAGAGAGACTTCAAGCGAGCAAGAAAAGGGTATGAAGACACTTTGAACGGTTTTGTGTGTGTGTGGTGTGTTGTGTGGTGTGTGTGGTGTGTGTGTGTTGTGTGTGTGTGTGTGTGTGTGTGTGTGTGTTTTGTGTGTGGTGTGTGTGTTGTGTGTGTTGTGGGGTTGTGTGTGTGTGGTATTTGTTGTGTGTGTGTGTGGGGTGTGGGTGTGTTGTGTGTGTTGTGTGGTGTGTGTGTTTTGGGGTGGTGCGTGTGTGTTTGTGGTGTGGGGTTTTGTTGTGTATGGTGGTGTGTGTGTGTGTGTGTGTGTATGTGTAGTGTTGTGTTGTGGTGGTTGTGTTGTGTATGGGGTTGTGTATGTGTTGTGTGTGTGTGTGTGTGTGTGTGTTGTGTTGTGTGTGTGTTTTGGGTGTGTGGTGTAGGGTAGTTGTGTATGTATGATGTGTGTGTGTGTGTGTGTGTGTGTGTGTTGTGTGTGTGTGTTGTGTGTGGTGGGGTTGTTTTTGTATGTATGTATGTGTTGTGTGTGTGTGTGTGGGGTGTGTGTGTGTGTGTGTGTGTGTGTGTGTGTGTTGTAGTATTTTGTGTGGGGTTTGTGTGTGTGTGTGTGTGTGTGTGTGTTTTGTGTGTGTGTTGTGTGTTGGTATGTTGTGTTGTGTGTGTGTGGGGGGTTTGTGTTTGTTGTGTTTTTGTTGTGTGGGTGTGTGTGTGGTGTGGTGTGTGTGTGTGTGTGTGTGTTTTGTGTGTGTGTGTGTGGTGTGTTTTTGTGGGTGTGTGTGTTGTGTGTGTGTGTGTGTGTGTGTGTGTGTTGTGTGTGTTGTGTGTGTGTGTGTGTGTGTGCACACACACCACACACACACATATAAACAACAGACGAAGGGAAAATAAAAATGGCTATGTTTCTTTCCTTTTCGGGGAAATGTAAAAGGCATAGGGAAAAAAGGCAGCCCGCCACCCCCACCCCCTTCTTTTTCCTCCCTTCTGACCACGTTAAGCAATACAGGGCAAGGTAGGGGAGCAGGGTGCAAAGGTCGAGGATTCTAATACTCAAATCTAGGATGTCCAATGCTGATGATAATGATGGTGGTGATGTGGTGGTGATAGTGGTTTATTAGTGGTGATAGTATACAAAGTAGTAGTATACAAAGGAGTAGGAGTAGTAGGAAGTAGTAGTAGAAAGTAGTAGTAGTAGTACTAGTAGTAGTATAGTCAAATTATAAGTAATAGTAAGTAGTAGTAGTGTATAGTGTAGTAATGTAGAATTTAAGTAGTAGAAAGTAGTAGTAGAAGTAGTATATTTAGAATTATAAGTAGAGGTAGTAGTGGTAGTAGGGGTTTAGTAATAGAGTAAGTAGTAGTAGTATAGAAAAAAAGAAAAAGACGAAAAAAATGACTTGAAACAAAGAGTAGCGTCGTTATATCATCAAAATTACGTAGGTTACTGCCATCAGCACAGCTCCGGAAGCACGCAAGTTTGCAAGATGGAACAAAATACAAAGGTAATTAACAAAACAAAAGAGATGGGGGAAAAGGAGAGAGAGAGAGGAGAGAGGAGAGAAGAGAGAGAGAGAGAGAGAGAGATGGGAGAGAGAGAGAGAGAGAGAGAGAGAGAAGGAGAGAGAGAGAGAGAGAGAAGGAGAGAGAGAGAGGAGGGGGAGAGGAGAGAGAGAGAGAAGAGAGAGAGGAGAGAGAGAGAGAGAGAGAATGTGGAAAGTCTAGAAATTTACTATATGAATAATTCAAATATTAATGGTGGCAATATCAATAATAATATCACGTAATAATGATAATAGTAATAACCATAATAAAAATGATAATAACATTAATAATAATAATGATAACAATAACAAAAATAACTAGGGGGGGTAATCATTTTAGAGCGCATAACTCCGCCCGAAATTTCATCAATTAATATAAATATATAAAATATAATATTATAAAATATATATATATATATATAGGGTAATTATATAATATATATATATATATATATATATATATATATAATATATATATATATATATATATTTTTATATATATATATATATATATATATCTATATATATATATATGCATTATGCACTCAGTATGAGCGCATACCTCCGGCCAAAATTTCATCAATTATATATAAAATAATATAATATATATATATATTATATATATATCTATATATTATATATATATATATCATTATATATATATATATATGCATTATCACTCAGTATGAGCGCATACCTCCGGCCGAATATTTTTTTTCATAAATTTGGGTTTTCCATGGCAACAGTTGTAAATAGATTTCTCCAAAATTATTCAGTTCTTCTTTATAACAAATAGACTTGTATACCAGTTTGGTCCAAATCTATTTGTAACTTTCTTTTCGAGACATCCTGTACACTAACAAAACAAACGACAGACAGACAGACAGACAGACAGATCGGGGTGAAAAACATAACCCCTCCAACTTCGTTGGCGGAGATAATAATTACAATGAAAGGGGTTTTTGTGGACCTGCTGTCCGGGGTGCTGGCTTCGGCCAAAACTAAAAATTAAGCACTAAGGATGAATGATAAAAATGGGTTTATTGGAGACGGGGCCATACGAGCGTTGCTCTTGGCCCTGTAAAATACAACAACTAGATGAACACACACACACACACACACACAAAAACACACACAACACACACCCCACACACACACACACCACACACACACACACACCACAGCCCAAAACACCCCCCCACACCCCACACACCACACACACACACACACACACACACACACGCACACACATGCAGTTACGGTCCAGAAAACTAATCTCACGACGGACGTAAGTTAAAAAAAATAAGGGGAAAAACATAAGAAAACAAGGAAGCTACAAGAGGCCCGTGATACCTACACGTGGTATTCCTGTTTCTTTAACACTACCCTACATCCACCTTTCATCCCCATCCAGAAAATTGTCTAGTCTCCTTTTAAAACTCCCTAATGACTGCGCCACTAATACCTGAGACGAGTCCATTCAATCATCTACCACCTTGTTCGTTTAACCAGTTTCTCCCTTATTTCTTAATTAAATCAACGTTTTTCCAAGTTACCGAATATTTACTGACCACTCCTGAACTTTTTCCCCGCTACGGTGTCGTCTCAAAACAGTACCATGATAATAATTAATGCACTCTAAGGCAAGACCAAATAAACATAAATCACCAAAATGGGAAAGCATTATTTAATTCCATTAGAACCGGTTTGTCCCGACCACCTCATTCCCGCCCCGCCGCCCGCCGCTCCCCGCGTAGTCACCCGCGGGGCCTCGGAGCGGGTAATAGTGGGGCAAGCACGCACCACTTACGGCCGGGCAAGACTCATTAGCCTTGACACGAGGATGGATGTCGGGAAGGAGACGTGGGACCTTCTGGAGGCTTACGATCTGCAATCCACGCGAAGGAGGATGAGAAGGAAGATGAGAAGGGAGGTGAAAGAAGGTAATAAGAACATAAGAAAATAAGGAAGCTACAAGAGGCCGTGAGACCTATACGGGGGGTGTTCATGTTACTTAAACTTTCTTACGTCCACCTTTCATATCCCATCCATGAAATTGTCTAGTCTCATTTTAAAGCTCCCTATTGACTCCGCACTAAATACCTGACGACTGAGTTCAATCCAATCATTTACCACCCTATATTGTGAACCAGTTTTTCCCTATTTCTTTTTTAAACCTACGCTTTTCCAGTTTGAATGTAATGTAGGTAGGTAGATGAAATAATGTAAAAAGTAGTCAAAGTAATGTAGGTAGGTAGATGAAATAGTGTAAAAAGTAGTCAAAGTAATGTAGGTAGGTAGATGAAATAATGTAAAAAGTAGTCAAAGTAATGTAGGTAGGTAGATGAAATAGTGTAAAAAAGTAGTCAAAGTAATTAGGTAGGTAGATGAAATAGTGTAAAAGTAGTCAAAGTAAGTAGGTAGGTAGATGAAATAGTGTAAAAAGTAGTCAAAGTAATGTAGGTAGGTAGATGAAATAGTGTAAAAAGTAGTCAAAGTAATGTAGGTAGGTAGATGAAATAGTGTAAAAAGTAGTCAAAGTAATGTAGGTAGGTAGATGAAATAGTGTAAGAAGTAGTCAAAGTAATGTAGGTAGGTAGATGAAATAGTGTAAAAAGTAGTCAAAGTAATGTAGGTAGGTCAAGTAGGTGAATGGAAGGGTACAGGATGCTAAGACTGCACGTGGCTTCAGTGTCAATGAATGATGAAATATGAAGGTTTGCTACACACACACTCTAGAGAGAGAGAGAGAGAGAGAGAGAGAGAGGAGAGAAGAGAGAGAGAGAGAGAGAGAAGAGAGAGAGAGAGAGAGAGGAGAGAGAGAGAGGAAGAGAGGGGAGAGAGAGGGGAGAAGAGAGAGAGAGAGAGAAGGAAAAGAGAGAGAGAGAGAGAGAGGGGAGAGAGAGAGAGAGAGAGAGAGGAGAGAGAAGGGGGAGAGAGAGGAAGAGAGAGAGGGGAGAGAGAGAGAGAGAGAGAGAGAGGAGAGGGGGAGAAAAGAGAGAGGAGAGAGAGAAAAGAGGGGAGAGAGAGAGAGGAGGAGAGAGAGGAGAGAAGAGAGAGGAAAAGAGAGAGAGAGAGAGAAGAGAGAGAGAGAGGAGAGAGCAGAGAGAGAGAGAGAAGAGGAGGAGAGAAGAGAGGGGAAGAGAAGGAGAGAGAGAGAGAGAGGAGAGAGAGAGAAGGAAGAGGAAGAGAAAGAAAAAGAAAGAGAGGAGAGAGAGAGGAGAGGGGAGGAGAGAAGGAGAGGAGAGAGAGAGAGAGAGAGGGGAAAGGAGAGAGAAGGAGAGAGAGAGAAGGAGAGAGGAGAGAGAGAGAAGAAAAGGGAAAAGAGAGAGGAGGAAGAGAGAGAGGAGGAGAGGAGAGAGAGAGAGAGAGAAAAAAAAAAAAAAATAGGGAGGGTTTATAATTATTACATTAATGGGGGAATAGGAATTTGTAAATTATAATTACAATAGGTGGGCGTTTTTTTTTGCCCGAGCTTGATGGTTTTATGTATTACACGCGGGGATCAGTATCCGACGGGGTTGAAGTGAAGGGAAAGATATGATAGGTTAATGTTTGAATTTTTTATTTCATTACCTGTTTTTGTTTTATTTTTAAGAAAATAAGTTCACCTTTTGGGGGAAAAAGCAGACCTACATTGGTTTGCTGAACACATATGTAAAAAAACCCCCTTGAGACCCAGACGTGATTTCCATTGTGATTGGGTCCCTTTAGCGTTTTTGGGTGAATATATGTAATATTTTTAATAAAACCTGTTTGCTCCTTTGTCGACAAACAAATTTTGGTATATTAGATTTTTCGAATTTCAGGGTCGAAACATACAATTTTTTATAGCAAAAAAATTTGGGTGTAAAGGGGGTTTTAAATTGTTATTTTCTGCAGATAGCGTTACGTCCTGAAAAAAAAAGACAAATGCCCGAGCCTTCAAAAAGTCCAAAATAGCAAGGTTAACGCAAGTAGTACATTAGAGTGGCATTCATTACAGGGCAACAATGGGATGAAAAAAGAAAATTATACAATGATCGACCAAAAATGAATTGCTGTCATTGGTGGTTGCCCATATATAAAAAGAACACAAAAAAATTTTTTTAAAAAAAAAAACAAGTGTAGAAACAAGTGGAGCAAAGTAATAAAAAGAGGGTATATAACAATAGAACAAGTGTATATAAAAGGGAACATGATGAATAACAAACATGATAATGATAAAATAAATATAAATGAAATAATGAAAAAAAAACAAACATGAAAACAAAAAAGTATATAACAAATAAACAGATGAAAAATAGAAAAATGCACCGAACCCTTCAAAAAATTTCATAACAAGTAAATAGCAGAGTAAAAAATAGTATAGATAGATGAGTCACTTTGTTGTGGGTAGAGGAATATGCTGTTTTGTGTGGTCCACATATAAAAAGAAGCATGTGAAAAGTTAAAACAAGTAGAAAAAGAAAATAGCAAGTAAAAAAAATAATTTGNGGGGAAAAAAGGAGGGGAGAAGGAGGAGGAGGAGGAGGGAGGAGGGGAGGAGGAGGAGGAGGAGGACACTGAAAATATGAATGAAAAGAGGAAAATATGGTGAATCTGGTAGGAAAAGAAAGAAAAAAAAGGCAATGGAGGATTTAGGAGGTGGAAGAAAAAGAAGAGTACTAAAAGAAATATGAGGAACAACAAATAAACACCGTAGCAAACAAAAAAACAAAAGGGAGAGGTGAAAGCTGCTTCTACCTTGTACTGAATGCTGTACTAAAGAAGCACCTTTCACCTCTCCCCGAGGGAACAAATACCGGCAGATAGACGGTGTCGCCATGGGATTGCCCTTAGGGGTATTGCTGTCAAACTTCTTCATGGGCTGCATAGAAGAATTATTTAAGAAAATAAACAAGCCCGACATATATTGTCGCTACATGGATGACATTTTCATCAAAACGAAGAGTCACTACGAAGCAGAACAGCTGAAGCTCTGCCTACAAGACACTTCCGACCTTACCTTCACCATAGAAAGCAGCTCAGACAAATGAATGCCGTTTCTGGACGTCCTCGTAACGCAACAAAAATAATCATTCAACACAAATGTCTACGTGAAGCCAACGACCCCCGGACACTGCCTCAACGGAGAAAGTGAATGCCCGCAACGATGAAAGGACTCGACCATCGGCACTTATATAAGAAGAGCTCTCACACACTATAGTACATGGCAACTCGTGCACCAAAATCGAGCGATCTACTCAAGTCCGCATCAACAACGGATTTAGTTAGTGAAAGAGACATCAACTGTCAGACCAAGAAAATTATGGAGAGCTGGTGCAATCCTAACGCCAAAGAAAAGAGCCAAGACATAACTTTTTTTACCGGGCTTTCTTCTCCACCGCCTACCAGAAAGAAGAAAGAATAATATCACAAATCGTCAACCGTAATATGAAACCTACAGACCCAGAGAGAAGAATAAAACTACAAATATATTACAAGAACAAGAAAACCAGCGACCTCCTTCTCCGAAACAGCCCAAGCCAGGCGAAAGAGACAACCCAGAAGTCACATGTCGTATATAGGAACACGTGCAAACGAGGAAACTGTGAAGTCCTCCCCTCCTCCTACATCGGCATGACGTCAACGAAGCTGTCTCGACGTCTTACTTGCCACTTAACTTCCGGAGCCCCAAAAAGTCACCTACTAGAAAAACACGGCATCACAATCACAAGTACATTTATAGAAGAAAATAAATAAATGGTCGACATGTGCTCAGATGTACGGCGACTTCCAATTTTAGAAGCACTGTACATAAAATATATCAATTCCAAGCTTAACGTACAAGCATACGACCTACAAACTCTCCCAAGCATGAGAAGAAAAACGGGTAGCGATATCCAGCCCACAGAGACGCAAAGCAAGGAGGAGCAGAATTCATCTACAAATCAGCGTCGCCCACTCACACACGAAGCCGCCAGACTTCTCCTAAATAGTGCCTCACGCTCCATCTAATCATGCTAACCTCTACATCTGATGAGAAAACATCTTTATACGCTGCTGAAGAAGGGTTCATGACCCGAAATCGCGGTACAGTAAAATGACCAGCTACGGCGAAGTCATAAACTTGATCACCAAAGATAATATATATATATATATATATATATATATATATATATATATATATATATATATATATATATATATATATATAGCCTCACTGCATATATATATACGTATATATATACACGTGTAATCGTGTATATGTTATATATATATATATATATATATATATATATATAATATATATATATATATATATATATATATATATATATATATATATATATAATATATTATATATTATATATATATATTTATATATATATATATATTATATATATATATATATATATATATATATATATATATATATATATATATATATATATATATATATATATATATATGAGACGGTGTTATGTCAATTGGTACTGAAACGAATGGTACTGAGGTCAAATAAACCCCAAGACTTTTCGTCCCAAAGGCATATGGTCCCTTAGTCATATGGGACCCAAGTTATATGGTTCAAGTCGCTCATGTCAAACTGGACACTGACCAAAACGGACCTAAATATCGGCAGAGAGAGAAAAAAAAGAGAGATAGGGAGAGAGAGTGAGTATGAAAGAATGAGAGAGAGAATGCGAGAGAAGGGGGGAGAGAGTGATAATGAAAGAGAATGCGAGAGAAAGAAAGAGAATGATAGTGATAAATAAAGAGAGAAAGAAAGATAGTGAAAGAAAGAAATATATAGAGAAAGAAAGAGAGAGAGCGAAAAAAAAGACAGACAGACAGACAGTCAGAGAGTGAAATATAAGGAAGGGAAGGAAAAAAAACTTACGCGGGCGGGCGGGCGGGCGGGCGGGCGGGCGGGCGGGCGGGCGGGCGGGCCTGCCTGCCTGCCTGCCTGCCTGCCTGCCTGCCTGCCTGCCTGCGGAAATAGAGTGACCTTGACGGAAGCAATAATCACACTTCCTCTTACTTAGTTAGGCAGCTGGACACTGTCTGGCCCTTGCGTCTGCAGTGGTGGCAGTACTGTACGGGTTGAGTGGGCACGGAGCGTGCCAGACTAGCAGTGCCAAAAGAGGGCTTGGAAGATTGTTTCCTTGTCTGCTGCACTTGGTTTACTTGTCCCCGAGTGTTGCTGGCGCGATTCCGGGTGGAAGGTAGCCTAGCCTCTCTCTCTCTCTCTCTCTCGCTCTCGCTCTCGCTCTCGCTCTCGCTCTCGCTCTCGCTCTCGCTCTCGCTCTCGCTCTCGCTCTCGCTCTCTCTCTCTCTCTCTCTCTCTCTCTCTCTCTCTCTCTCTCTCTCTCTCTCTCTCTCTCTCTCTCTCTCTCTCTCTCTCTCTCTCTCTCTCTCTCTCTCTCTCTCTCTCTCTCTCTCTCTCTCTCTCTCTCTCTCTCTCTCTCTCTCTCTCTCTCTCTCTCTCTCTCTCTCTCTCTCTCTCTCTCTCTCTCTCTCTCTCTCTCTCTCTCTCTCTCTCTCTCTCTCTCAACTCTTGCATTTCTACCTTATTCCTCCCCTCCCTCTCATTCTCTTCCTTCATATCTCCTCATCCAGATTTCCTCTTCTTCTCTCTTCGTATCGGGTCCCTCATGAACGAAATGATGGAATGTGATTGGCTGTTGGATTCCCTTGTTCGTTCCTGATTGGTCCAAACTTGAAAGATGATTATAGAGGAAATAGAGTGGAAGACAAAAAAGTTGTAGTTGTGGTAGTAGCAGTGGTGGTGGTGGTGGTCGTGGTGAACCAACTGTTCATTTTGTAAGATATTAAATTGCAACTGCTGGAGAAACACAGAGAGAGAGAGAGAGAGAGAGAGAGAGAGAGAGAGAGAGAGAGAGAGAGAGAGAGAGAGAGAGAGAGAGAGAGAGAGAGAGAGAGAGAGAGAGAGAGATGACGTAACAAATTAATGAAAGCTATTGTAGATGTATGTGTGTGTGTGTTTGTGGTGTGTGTGTGTGTGTGTTCAAGTTCAAGTTCAAGTTCAAATATTTTATTGCCATAAGAATACACACAAATATTAAATCCATCATTAACCTTTCGTGGAAAAGTCTGCTGAGGAAACTCTCGTTAGCAGACCCAGTTATTAAGCAAGGTAATATGTGCACATTCCAGAGCGAAGACTATTATATCATCTCTATGTAGTATTCATACAAAACATCTGTAAATATCCTTCCTCATACTAACGTATACTATCTATATAAACACA
The DNA here is from genome assembly GCA_016584305.1 of Chionoecetes opilio. Lineage (NCBI taxonomy): Eukaryota > Metazoa > Arthropoda > Malacostraca > Decapoda > Majidae > Chionoecetes > Chionoecetes opilio. The sequence goes on along the minus strand of JACEEZ010012394.1, from coordinate 34,946 downwards.
CACACGTACTCATACAAACATATTATTATGTAACATATATACATACCATATACATGCAAAAACATATAAGAGCATACAGTAAATATATTCATACACATAGAATAGATGAAACCACACACACACACACACACACACACACACACACACACACACACACACACACACACACACACACACACACACACACACACACACACACACACACACACACACACACACACACACACACACACACACACACACACACACACATACACACACACACACACACACACACACACACTCACACACACACACACACACACACACACACACACACACACACACACACACTCATCCACACACAATGTACACATGCACAACATAATCATTGAAATTTACTTGAATTATCTAAATATTAACAAAGTATATAAGTTGACCCTTACAATATGATATCATATGTGCAACAAAAAAGAGCTCAGATATTATATGTATTCTTTCAGTGTGCTTGTGAATGCAAAAGATACTTTTTTATTCTATACTTGAAGCTGTTTACGGTACAAACATAAATATTGTTTCTTACTAGACTAGGTAAGGAGTTCCACACCTTAGGACCGAGACACAGGATCGAATTACTGTATAGTGTTGGTCTTAATGAAGGACATACTAAATTAATTTTATTTCTTCTCGTATTATGAGCATGATCTTGTAGCTGGAAAATGTTATCATTCTTTTTTATAGAATTAAATATAGTTATCAACATGAAGTAATTATGGATAAAAGGGACGGTTAATAAATTTAAAGATGAATATATCTCCTCAGTTGCATCAAATTTTTTCTTGAAGGTTAGAACGCGTAGAATTGCCTTCTGAGCCTTGAACAGGCTGTCTAAGAATGATGGCCAAGTGCAACCCCATATTGATATGCAATACATCATTTTTGAATAACAAAGTGTATAATATATGGTTAACATTGCTTCAGTTGTTAGTTTGTAACGTGTGTGTGTGTGTGTGTGTGTGTGTGTGTGTGTGTGTGTGTGTGTGTGTGTGTGTGTGTGTGTGTGTGTGTGTGTGTGTGTGTGTGTGTGTGTGTGTGTGTGTGTGTGTGTTGTGTGTGTGTGTGTTGTGTGTGTGTGTGTGTGTGTGTGTGTGTGTGTGTGTGTGTGTGTGTGTGTGTGTGTGTGTGTGTGTGTGTGTGTGTGTGTGTGTGTGTGTGGTGTGGTGTGTGTGTGTGTGTGTGTGTGTGTGTGTGTGTGTGTGTGTGTGTGTGTGTGTGTGTGTGTGTGTGTGTGTGTGTGTGTGTGTGTGTGTGTGTGTGTGTGTGTGTGTGTGTGTGTGTGTGTGTGTGTGTGTGTGTGTGTGTGTGAGTACGGATAAATTTGATTACATACATTATTTACAAACCCATTGATGGTTGTGGTGGTGGTGGTGGTGGTGGTGGTGGTGGTGGTGGTGGTGGTGGTGGTGGTATGTGAGGTTGGTATGTCGGAGGTTGAAATGAACAGTTCAATTTAGCTCAACATCAATTGTGTGTTGTCATCTACCATCCCTGTGTTTTAATTGTTCTTTACTATGTGTTGGTTACCTGAGTGCTGGTTAAAACTGGTAATTTTTTTTGTAGTGTGTGTGTGTGTGTGTTGTCACGATCTCCCATTTGGGTAAAGACTAAGATAATGAAAATGTAGTAAATTATTGAAACTAAGGGAAATCCAGGTTCGAAGGGAGTCGATTTTCAGAAAGAAAAGAACAAAATCAATAAACCAATAGGTAATAAATTTTTTGCAATAAATCAAATAGACACAACTAAAAGAACTGAACACAAAATAAACAAGAAAAATAAAAAAACGATAGATATAGAAAAGACTTAAACACTGTATTTACATTTAGCTTATTTACATTGATTTCGACCAGGCAACGTAGTAAGGATTTAGAAAAAAACTAATATGGATGTATACGCTCAACACTCGCGGTATAGTAAGTTTACAACAAAACAAACTCACTTAAATAACAAAAATAAAATTTGAAATACTAAACTAGGAAATAGACGTCCACTCTAAAGATGTGGAACGTGTCCAAGCTCGCACAGGCTAAAGTCATCTTTTTAAATACCCTCACCTTAAAATACTTATATTACCTCCTGACCTAACCCAACCTAACCTTCACCATCCCCTTCTTTGATTTTCTTTACTTTTACATTAATTTTACAAGCCTCTATGCACTCTAGACCTTACTTCCATTCGTGGAGTAAATATTTTACAAGCCAATATGAACTATAAACCTTGCCCCCATTCGTGGAGTAAACATTTTACAAGCCTATATGTACTCTAGACCTGGCCCCCATTCGTGGAGTAATCATCTTACAAGCCTATATGACAGATTCACCAATCTATTTAGTACAAGAATGAATTTGGCTGAAATAGGTGTCCAAGCGAGCGAAGCGAACTTGGACAATAAAAATAAACACACGGCAAAATGATCTCTGGCTGACACTCAAAAGATAAACGTAGCTACATTTCACAACCAAATGAAAGGAGAAAATCTGGCTGCGAAGCACAGACAAAAACACTAATCAGTGCAAGGAATACATTCCCTGAAAATACTATCAGCTGAAACCACACGCCTAGAAAAAGGTAACAGACTATCTATCCATAGCTACACGAAAAACTGTCTTTCCGACGACCCATTAACAAAACCCTTTTCTAGTGAAGCACAAAAACACATTTTTTTTTTCTTTTTTTTTTTTTTACATCACAAAGGACTGGCCAAGGGCGCACAAAAAATGGGTAACACAAAGTCCGCTTAGTTGCCAGTCCCTATAAAGAAGACTAAGATAATAATATGAAAAAGAGGGGTGAGCCAATTTAGTTCGGGAGGTGTCTTGTTACTCTTCTTTTGAAAAGATTTAAGTCATAGGAAAGTAGAAAAATAGCAACAGGAAAAGAGTTCCAGAGTTTACCAGTGAAAGGGATGAAAGAGTAAAGATACTGATTTACTCTTGCATTAGGAAGATGGACAGAATAGGGATGAGCATGAGTAGAAAGTCTTGTGCAGCGAGGCCGCGGGAGGGGGGGGAGGCATGCAGTTAGCAAGTTCAGAAGAGCAGTGAGCATAAAAATTACGGTAGGAGAGAGCAAGAGTAGCAACATTGCGTCGGTGATTTAAAGATTGAAGACAGTCAAACACATGACCTTCCCACTGTTGGCTATGAGATAAAACACATTTAACTTACCTTACATTATACCCTTGTTCTCATCTCCCACACCACACATCACACCACAATCAACTTATCCGACCATGCCGTCTCGATACAGCTAGGAGCGGAGGGTAGTGTCCTGCGACACGGGTCAAACAGAAGTGGCCAAGCGGGGTCACTGCTCAACGTATATACACCGTGCCCGCTTGGTTAGGCCGCGTTTGAAAAACCAGGGCGTAACTGCCCACATTATACTTAAACAAAGGAAACCTATCTAATATTGCATGTATCACACCTGATGAGGTATTAGAACAATGGTACAAGTTAATACTAAACTGATGTGGAAATATGTATCGTGTCAACCTCGGCGTCTATCAATAAACCACAAAATTTACCTCCCTGGACGGGAAGTAAAATCCCTATATCTAACCGCTACTATACACATCACTTAATCCTAATACATAATATAACAAGTATCTTGGCCTGATAACAATGGAAATAAAAGAGATAGGAAGTAATATCGTAATACCGGCTCCATGCGGTAAGATTAGGCCTCGTGCTACTTTCCTAAATGATGGTGTGAACCTTTATACCTATTATCTACTAAGCAATGTAGCATAATGAAGAATGGAAGGCAGGAAGAAGCAAAATAAAAATTATTCCTTCCCGCTTGGGACTTCCAAAATGGCCGACCCCCTTCCCTTTAATGACATCGTTACAGAAAACGGGAGAAAAGGTGAAACCCTAGGCCAAAGTACCAAAATACCAAGTAAACCCACTTCGTATACGAACAGAAAAATCTGGCAACTCCGGTCAAATAGTGACGTAGATGGAAGACGCTCTCACTCCTCAAGGCTGCTTCGAGAGAGAGAGAGAGAGAGAGAGAGAGAGAGAGAGCGTTCCATCGACGTCACTATTTGACCGGAGTTGCCAGATTCTTCTGTTCTTATACGAAGTGGGTTTACTTGGTATTTTGGTACTTTGCCCTAGGCATGACTAATGGATGGTACCACGGCGCTGTTCACACACAGGCATTTATTAAAAATAAAATATACTAAGACTAAACATGGAATAAACAATATAATGGTACAACATAGGATAAAAAAAAACCAGTAGTCACATCATGTGTGTGTGTCTTGTACATGCGAGTCGGAATCGCGATCGCCAGTTGCACCCTCATGGTGCGAGCTTGGAGCTCAATATTATAGGTCCTTGTGTAATACCTGGACCTTAAACACTAAACACCCCCATCCCCTTGAATAAGGGAGACAGTAACCAGCCTGAATTTTTCAGCGAAAAAATCCCCGGGAATAACCGGGGTATGGGATCGAACGCTGGACTACAGAATGGGGCCTGACGCTCTAACCCACCGAGCTGTTCAGACTGTATGTGTGTGTGTGTGTGTGTGTGTGTGTGTGTGTGTGTGTGTGTGTGTGTGTGTGTGTGTTGTTAATGGCAGGTACTTTAATAATTTGTATTTGTATTTGTATTATTTGTATCAGTATTGTTATTGTTGCTACTTATGTTATTCTCTCTCTCTCTCTCTCTCCTCTCTCTCTCTCTCCTCTCTCCTCTCTCTCTCTCTCTCTCTCTCTCTCTCTCTCTCTCTCTCTCTCATCCCGTCAGGGTGGCTCGGTTGGTAGAGCTGTGGGCTTGCATGCAGCGGCCCTGCATTCGGTCAGCGGTTCGAGCCCACCAGGTTCGTCCTGGCGTGGTTGCACTTTGTATAGTCAATAACCTTATCGTTGGCACTTGCGCGTCTAAGATTCTAAGTGCCTAGATAGGATCCAAGTATCTTAGTATCTTATCTCTCTCTCTCTTTTATTCCCTCTCTCTCTCTCCAAAAAATCACGCTAAGCGGTACATTTTTCCGGCTATATATATTTGCGTTACTCAGCTCATCAGTGGTTTTGACGGATGGATAAGTTGGGTTCCATTATAAATTATCGATGCCATGTAATTCGGTGGACGAATTTTCGGAAAAGTTCCACTGCCATAACCTATATACACCGAGTGTGTGTGTAGGTGTGTGTGTATGTATGTTTGTGTAGGTGTGCGCGCGCGCGCGCATGTGTGTGTGTGTGTGTGTGTGTGTGTGTGTGTGTGTGTGTGTGTGTGTGTGTGTGTGTGTGTGTGTGTGTGTGCTTATTTACGTATTTGTTAATATCCAGGTATTTTTTTTTTTTTTTTTTTTTTCGTTCGTTTTAATGTTGACATGCAGTCAATACGGATATAGTATCCGTAGTAGCAGATGTGGTGATTATAATCATTAGCAACATCGCAAAGACCACCATCACCTTTACTATTACAATAACACTCAAATTCGTAGAACTCCACTAATAAAAATATAACATCTTATAAACACACTTTTCAAGAAGACAAAACACCACAAGGCGTGGGCGTGTCAAGGCGTCGGCGGGATTCGAAGTGGCGTCAGTGGAGGCAAGAGTCTGGTGGGTCCTTTCTGCATCTGTTACCGGGGCGCATATTCCCGTTTTCTGGTATGTGGCGTTTACTCGTGAACACGTCAGGTTAGATTACGTTAGGTTACGGAGAGGGTAGGTTAAGTTTATTGATTAACTGATAGTAACTTAACGTGGGAGTCACAATGATGGTATTTTCGAGAAAATCCGATGGTTAGTTTCGGAACTACAGCCAAGCTTCTTCACTTGGAAGTCTCACCTATAGAACAAGAATATGCTACCCGGGCTTCGCTTAACGACCTAGGTCCCTTCGCCATTAACGACCATTCGTCAGTATTTCAGAGCAAACAAGTATTTGATCTTCATCATTAGCCGAGTTTTTGAGGCTTGCCATCGCCACCCGTCATTAATTTGATGGTGATGATGGCGGACAGATCGTTGCTACCCATCATTAATTTGGTGGTGATGATGGTGGACAGATCGTTGCTATCCATCATTAAGTTGGTGGTGATGATGGTGGACAGATCGTTGCTACCCATCATTAATTTGGTGGTGCTGGTGGTGGTGGTGGAGAGGTGAGGACACGAGACAGGTAAGACGAGAGGCAGGTGTAGGGGAAGGATTGTTGGCAGGTGTTTGAAGGATTAGTAAAAGGTGTGTAATATATCAAAGGTCAATATTGTACTCAGGTGTTTTTTATTACCTCCGCCAGCGAAGTTGGGAGGTTATGTTTTCACCCGATCTGTCTGTCTGTCTGTTTGTTTGTTTGTTTGTTAGTGTACAGGATTTCTCGAAAAGTTATGAATAAATTTGAACCAAACTTGGTATACCAAGTATATTTTGTATAAGGAAGAACTGCTTTAATTTTGGATGATATCGAGTCACAACTGTTGCCATGGCAACCATTTGATGAAATATTCGGGCGGAGGTATGCGTTCTACTGAGTGCCCCCCCCTAGCTTATCATGCTTTTTTCGTGTACTTATGTAAGTTATTTTATATTTAGTAGATGAAGGGTGTGTGTGTGTGTTGTGTGTGTGTGTGTGTGTGTGTTGTGTGTGTGTGTGTGTGTGTGTGTGTGTGTGTTGTGTGTGCCTTTTGATCTTTGCAAGCAGTCAAGGGAGCCATATAGGTATTCTGACACAAAAATTGGGTTCCTTTGTGTGTGTGTGTGTGTGTGTGCGTGCGTGTGTTTGTGTGCGTGTGTTTGTGTGTGTGTGTGTGTGTGTGTGTGTGTGTGTGTGTGTGTGTGGTGTGTGCGCGTGTGTCTGTGTTATTCACCCATGGTCTTGTCCACGCGAGCTGGCTCGTGATCGCCAGTTTCACCTTCTCAGTGCGAGCTTGGAGCTCAATATTATTTCCAATCTGTGGGCAATGCTGGGACCTCACACACCAAACTCCCCCATCCTCTTGCTCAAGGGGGACAGTAACCGGCCGAATTTGTTAGTAAAAAATCCCCGGGAGCGCGAGGACCGCCTATCCACAAAATGGGAGACCAGCACGTTATCAACCTGACAATCGCGCGGTGTGTGTGTGTGTCTGTGTGTGTGTGTGTGTGTGCGCTTATACGTGTGTGTGTGTGTGCGTGTGTGTATATGTATGTGTTTGTTAGTGTGTGTGTGTGTGTCTGTGTGTGTGTGTGTGTGTGTGTGTGTGTGTGTGTGTGTGTGGTGTGTGTGTGTGTGTGTGTGTTGTGTGTGTGTGTGTGTGTGTGTGTTGTCGAGCTGATATGTGGATATATTAAATTTTGTCCATCAAAGACAGTAACTTATTGTGTTCCTGTTCCAAATATTTACAGATTTCTTGCAATATATGTGTGTTTACGTGTGCACGTGCGCGTGCGTGTGTGTGTGTCTGTGTGTGTGTGCGTGCGTTCGTGTGTGTGTGGGTGTGTGTGTATGTGTGTGTGTGTGTGTGTGTGTGTGTGTGTGTGTGTGTGTGTGTGTGTGTGTGTGTATAAGAGTGTGAGTATGTAATTCTTATCAGTCTCTCTTCTCTCTCTCTCGCTCTCTCTCTCTCTCTCTCTTCTCTCTCTCTCTCTCTCTCTCTCTCTCTCTCCTCTCTCTCTCTCTCTCTCTCTCTCTCTCTCTCTCGTCTCCCCTCTCTCTCTCTCTCTCTCTCTCTCTCTCTCTCTCTCTCTCTCTCTCTCTCTCTCTCTCTCTCTCCATCCGTCTGTATCCATTCCCAGCACTGCTTTCTTTGCTTAACATCCATGCAAAAAAGAGAAAGAAAGGAAGAGGAGAAGGAGATAAATGAGGAAAGAGATGACGTCTGGATGATGAAGAATGAAGATGAAAGGAGAGAGACAAGGAGGAGGAGGAGGAGGAGGGGGAGGAGGAAAGGATGGATGTTATTAGTTAAATGTGTGGTCAGGGGGAGGGAAGGCTTCATTTAAATACTGACATCTTTGGGAGTGTTTTGTCCTGCATGGAACTATTAGTGTAAAGACATTGCCCGGTGGATGGGTAAAAAATATTATATAAGGTTATGTTAAGGGGATAAAACTGAAGCCAAAATAGGGAGCAAAAAGGACAGGAAATTATAATTAGAAAGGACAGAAGATTAGTTAGAAATTCGGTCAAAACAGTGGAAACAAGGACAAAATAAGAAAGGGCATAAATTAGTTAGAAATTATACCGAAACAGTGTAAAAATATGACAGAAAACTAGAGAGAGCAGAAAATTTGTTAGAAATTAAGCCAAAATAGTGGAAAAAAGACAAAATTGGAATGGACAGGAAATTTGTTAGAAATTAAGCCAAAATGATACAAACATGGACAGACATATTGAATAGAAAGAACAGGAAGTTTGTTAGAAATAAAGCCAAACTAGTGGCAAAAAGGAAGGAACATTCGAAAGGACGGGAAATTATATTAGAAATGAAGGCAGAATAGTGGTAAAAAAGAATATTATAAAAGACGGGAAATTAGTAGAGATTATGCCAAAACAGAGGAAAAAATATTGATAGGGAATGTTTAGAAGTTCTTAGACTAGTAGAATGTTTAGCTGAAATGAGTTGTGATGTCTAAAAGGGCGACTGAATTAATGAATATATTAAAGATAATAATGATCATGATAATAATGTAGATGATGAAGAATATCAGTTATTTTACCTATTTATTCATCTATTTACCAATATATTTACTATCATAAATTATTGTATTTATTATGTTACCACTTTTCCTCCACTCCTTACTTCCTCTTTCTCTCACTCTCTCTCTCTCTCTCCCTCTCTCTCACAACTCACAATTTTCCTCAACTAATTTCATTCTTCTCCCTTTCTCTCTTTTGTTATTTTCCCTCCCACCCTCCCTCTCTCTACCTTTTTGTCTCCTCCGTATTTCTTCATTCAGTTTTGTTCTCTCTTCCTCGTCCTCCTCCTCTTTGTTCAGAAGCCTCTAGTATTTTCATTTCCATTCTCTCATTTCTTTCTTCCTCTTCTACTTCCCTCCATCTCCCCCTCCCCCTTCCTTACTCCTCCTCCTCACTCCTCCTCCCTTCCCTTATCTTATATCCAGGTTTCTCTTCTTTTCCTACTTTCATTCCTTCCTTCCTTCCTTTCCATTTAAATTATTTACATATTTCTCTATTTATATATTTTTTCATTCATTTTTTGGGATGATTTTCGTCCTCCGCCTCGCTTTTTCAATCTCTCTTTTTCTTTTCCTCCTCTGCTTCTTCCTTTTTCCTTATCCTAGTTTTCTTCCTCCTACCTCTTGTTCTCCTCCTCCTCCTCCTACCCAACAACACACTCCACTCAACGCCATGGTAATTACCCCCTCCTCCTCCTCCTCCTCCTCCTCCTCCTCCTCCTCCTCCTCCTCCTCCTCCTCCTCCTCCTATTCCTCCTCCGTTAGACCTGGAAATGTTTTGGGGGAGGAGTTATGTGTATAAATTTTCTTTTAATTCCCCTGCTGATGGTTTGCTGTGGGGGGTGGAGTGACGTGCTGTGGGGGGGAGCAGAGAAGGGGGCAGGAGGAGGGGGAGGATGTGAAGAGGGGGGTAAGAGGAGAGAAGAAACGGAGGTGAAAGGATGTGGTGGTGGTGTTTTTCATCTCTGATTATATTATGAGAGGGAGAGAAAGAGAGAGAGAGAGAGAGAGAGGAGAGAGAGAGAGGAGAGAGAGAGAGAGAGAGAGGAGAGAGAGAGAGAGAGAGAGAGAGAGAGAGAGAGAGAGAGAGAGAGAGAGAGAGGAGAGAGAGAGAGAGAGAGAGAGAGAGAGAGAGAGAGAGAGAGAGAGAGAGAGATATGTGATGTATTATTGGGTGTAATGACAAACAGTCCTTATAATGAGGGTCAGTGAAGGACAGGCATTAATCAAGGTACCTCTGTTCGTATTACCTGTGTTGTTATTACACCCACCTAGGAAGTGATCGGTTTGCTTCGTCTTTCTGTCTGTTTGTCAGTATAACTCTTTAATACGATAAATACAACATATTCATTAAATTACTGAAGGAAATCAAAATTATAATCAAAAACAATTAATTAAACAGTAGGAATTATGATGTTTTCCTTTAATGTAGATGCCATCTGGAGTAAATAGTAACTCACGTAATGCTTACATAACTTAATAATAAGGTAAATAGAATAATGATAAAGTAGTGTAATGGTTCATTTGACTGCCTAATAATGGCTGACACATGAAGTACTTCTCAAAGGTATAAGGTTGAAATTGTAAAGTGTTGCAATACCAATCTAACTCATGATGCAGTTCGACATTTTTTTATAGTTGTGCATGAGAAGAAAAGCAAGTGTCCTCTTCCTTCTCTTCCTCTTCTTCTTCCTCCTCCTCTTCTTCCTCCTCTCCCTATGTATTCTTCCTCCTCCTCCCCCTCCTATATATTCCGATGTATTCCTACTCCTCCTCTTTCTCACCACCACCACCACCATTATTATTATTTATTACATAAGGGAATATCGACTGTATTGGCAGCACATTATTCTCTCACCAGTACCTGTTTACCTGTGTACCGGTGGCTCTGTTTACCTACCTGTGCCCTGACCCACCTGTCCGGCCGCTGATGGGGTGGCGGCCGGACCTGACTGTCTCCACCATGACCTGGGTTCGAAGTCCTTAAGGTGATGATGAGATGGTTGGCTATATGACTGGTATTGTGGGAGTTTAAAGTACGTGGGTTCGAATCGTGGTGAAGGTAGGGCCATGCTATGCTTTTTTTGTGTTGTGATGAATAAATGTTTGGTGATTGCGATAGATGGATAAATACATAGATAGATAGATAGATAGATATAAGATAAATGAATATGAAAAATAATGTGTCTTTCACCTTAATTTTTTTTCTTTTTATAGATTTTTTTAATATATTGTTTTTGTTTTTACCTGTTGAGTTTGTTTATATTGTTTTCTAAACTTCTTTTTTTCATTATTTGTTTTTTCATGTGGTGCAGTTTTATTATTTATCTTATTTTATCTCAATTTTTTTGTTATCTCTCTCTCTCTCCTCCCTCATCTCTCTCCCCCTTCCTCTCTCTCTCTCTCTCTCTCTCCTCTCCTCTCTCTCTCTCTCTCTCTCTCTCTCTCTCTCTCTCTCTCTCTCTCCTCTCCTCTCTCTCTCTCTCTCTCTCTCTCTCCTCTCTCCTCTCTTTTCTCTCTCTCTCTTTTCCCTCTTTTTTTTTTTTTTTTTTTTTTTTAATTATACATATAACTAAAGCCCAAAGGTGCACAGTCGTGTGCTACCTATCTTAAGGGCAATTTACACATAAATATAAAGACCTAAAAACTAACATTATATACAATTATGCATCTCTAAAGTGTTTGTTGAGGCACTGTTGCTGTCACTAGTGTCACAGTATCACTAGCCTCAGCGGGGTGGGCTTCAACAGTCTCCACCGATTGGCCGCCAACTTTACACTTTGTGTGTTCATCTCCTGGATGTGAGGGACAGCGGCCGTGAAAATGTTCCACATCCTGGAGACGCGGCCCACAAAGGTGCGTTGGTCCTGGCTGGCACGGGAACGCGGCACCTCCACCGCATCACCACTGGTAAGCACCGTTCTCGTGCTTCGCGTGGCGACTCTCGGAGGCTGTCGTAACCCAGCCAGATGTGGCACTCCCTGCACCTGTGCCTTGTGGAATACCACAAGCGCCGCGACATCCTTGCGGTGTTCCAGTGAGTCGAGAGGACTCACCGGCTCGAACTGGGCTGGTGGGTCTGGGGGGTCTGCAGCATCCACCAGTCGCAGGGCTCGACGCTGGATGCTGTCCAGCCTCCGAGTGTGCGAGGCTGCACACGACATCCAGGAGAGGGCGGCGTACTCTAAGTAAGGCCGTATCTGGGCCTTATAGAGCAAGAGCTTCCCTCCACTGTCGAGGAATCTGGCTACCCTTCGCAGGGCAGAGACCCTGTGTGAGGCCTTTTTTGCAATGTGTTTGATGTGGCCGTCAAACCTTAGCTCTCGGTCCACCTCTACTCCCAGAACCTTGACGGCTTCCTGGAGTGGGAGAGGAACGCCACCAAACCGCAGCCTCCCTTCCACTGCTGGCCCGGCAGCGGGGGACCGAGAAACCACCATTGCCTGTGTCTTCTCCGGAGCAAAGTTCACCTGCCAACGTGTACCCCACTCCTGTATAACACTCAGCTGCTGATTGACCTCATCAGCAGCACGCCCACTGTCATGTCGCGGGTAGGAGCAGGAGAGAGTACAGTCATCAGCGTAAGCCAAGACTGCTGGCAGCTGCTGGAGAAGATCGTCCACGTAGATGTTCCACAGGACTAGCCCCAGCACAGAGCCCTGTGGGACTGATGCTTCCACTGGCAGGGACTCAGAGGCCTGCCCGTTAACGACGACTTGGAGGGTTCTTCCATGCAGGTAGTCCCCCAGGAGCAGCAGGAGGTCACCCTGGATGCCTTTTGCTCGGATTTTTTCGAGAAGGCCTCCGTGCCACACCCTGTCAAAGGCACCCGCTATGTCAAGGGCCACCACGACAGTGTCCTGGCCGTCATCCAGGGCGTCCTGCCAGTTTCGGGTTAGAAGCATCAGCAGGTCAGAGGTGGACCGTCCAGGTCTGAACCCAAACTGTTGGACCGAGAGGAGGTAGTTGTCGCTGAGGTGACGACAGATTACCTCTGCCACGATCCTCTCGAAGACTTTCCCCACCACAGACAGCAAGGAGATGGGCCTGTAGTTTTTGGGGTCAGATCTGGAACTCCTCTTGTGAACAGGAACCACTCGAGCCTCCTTCCACGCTGAAGGCCAGATGTTTTCCTGCAGGCAAGCAGTGAAGACTGTGGTGAGAGGGACAGACAGCTCCTGGGCGCACTGTTTTAACAAATGCGGGGTGACGTCATCAGGGCCAGTGGCTTTTTTGGTGTCGAGCCCTCGCAGGATTTGCTCGACCTGCGCCTGCGTCACCTCCACCTTGTGGACTGTCTCTTCGCACTGCTGCTCCAGACGAGGCGGGGGCTGCAAGCTCTCTCTCTCTCTCGTCTCCTCTCGTCTCTCTCGTCTCTCTCTCTCTCTCTCTTCATCCTCCTCCATCTCTCCTCTCCTCTCCCTCTCCTCTCTCCTCATCCTCTCCTCTCTCTCTCTTCCTCTCTCTCTCTCTCGTCTCTCTCTCTCTCTCTCTCTCTCTCTCTCTCTCTCCTCTCTCTCTCTCTCTCTTCTCCTCTCTCTCCTCTCTCTCTCTCTCTCTCTCTCTCTCTCTCTCTCTCTCTCTCTCTTCTCTCTCTCTCTCTCTCTCTCTCTCTCTCTCTCTCTCTCTCTCTCCTCTCTCTCTCTCTCTCTCCTCTCTCTCTCTCTCTCTCCTCTCTCTCTCTCCTCTCCTCTCTTCTCTCTCTCTCTCTCTCTCTCTCTCTCTCTCTCTCTCCCCTCTCTCTCCTCTTTCTCTCTCTCTCTCTCTCCTCTCTCTCTCTCTCTCTTCTTTCTTCTCTCTCTCTCTCTCCTCTCTCTCTCTTCTCTCTCTCCTCTCTCTCTCTCTCTCTCTCTCTCTCTCTCTCTCTCTCTCTCTCTCTCTCTCTCTCTCTCTCTCTCTCTCTCTCCTCTCCTCTCTCTCTCTCTCTCTCCTCTCTCTCTCTCTCTCTCTCTCCTCTCTTCTCTCTCTCTCTCTCTCTCTCTCTCTCTCTCTCTCTCTCTCCTCTCTCTCTCTCTCTCTCTCTCTCTCTCTCTCTCTCCCTCTCTCTCTCTCTCTCTCTCTCTCTCCTCTCTCTCTCTCTCCTCTCTCTCTCTCTCTCTCTCATAATTATTCTTATCACTACCTCCTTCTCAATCACTTCACGTCCACTACCCCTCCGCCTCTTTCCTCCTCCTTCCTCCTCCTCCTTCCTCTTTCTCTTTCTTCCTTCCCTTCTCTCCCTCATTCCTTCTTCCTTCTTCCCTCCTCTCTTATTATTCTCCATTTATAGTCTTATCTTTTTTCCTTCTTTCAATTCTCATATCTATTTTCCCTCTTCTACTCTCTTCCTCTCCATTCTTATTCGTTCTTCATTCCCTCTGCTTCTTTCCTCCTTCGTTCGTTCAGTCTATCTATTCAATGTTGTCAGTATTGTTTTTCAATATTCTTCCTTACTTTTCTTCTCGTCTTGTTTCTTTTTTTCTCCAATTTTGCTCTTTCTTCATTTACTCTAAATTCTTAGCTCACATTTTCTTACTTTTTCAACCCCTGTGTATATTTTATCTTGTTTTCAGTAATTTTTTTCGACACATTCTTCCTTCTTTCCTTCCTTCCCTCCTTCTTTCTTTTTTCTGTCCTTTTCTTGTATATTTTTTCACTATCATGCATTAATTCATTCATAATTACGTTAATATTTCTTTTCCATTTCAAAATTCCTTCTTTTTCATTGTCATTTGGCTTTTCCTGCAACAATTTCTTCATTTCTTTTATTCCTGCATTCCTTTCCCTTAGTTTGGGATGCGAAAGACTTTTACGTTGTAGTTTTTTCTTTTTTTTCTCTTTCTTATATTTTACGGAAAATCTTTAAACTGAAATCATTAATTTTCTTTGTCTTTTGTATTTCTTGTTTACTTGTTTCTTTGTCTCTTGTACGTTAATTCGTGTCTCCATTTTTTCCTTTTTCTTTCTCTTCATTTTTTCCTCTTCCTCATTTTATTTCTTTTCTTCTTTCTCCTCTTCTTCCTTCTTATCCTTTTTTTTTCCCTCTTTTTCTTCTTCCTTCTTCTTTCTCCCTTTGTCTTCTTCCTCCTCTTCCTCCTCCTTTTCATTATTTTTATTTTCCTCATCAATTTCTTTTCCTGTTTTATATTTCCATATTATTATAAATATTTATTTATCATTACCATTATTATTTTATCATAATTTTAATATTTTATTTTCTTCATTATCATCAATTTCTTATAGTTTTCCTGCTTTTTCATATGCTTTGACCTTTTGTCATCTTCAAATATATACCATTGAAGTGTTTTCCTCTGGGATTAAAAATTTACGCTCGTCTTTCTCTTATTTTCTCCCTCTTCCTCTTCCTCTTCCTCTTCCTCCTCGTGGGGAATCTCAATTGGAATCAGTTAAGTTTTCACCTCTTTTGCTTCGACTAATCTTGAAATATTTGTGAGGAATATCTCTCTCTCTCTCTCTCCTCTCTCTCTCTCTCTCTCTCTCTCTCTCTCTCTCTTCTCTCTCTCTCTCTCTCCCCCTCTCCCCTCTCTCTCTCTCCCCTCTCTCTCTCCTCTCTCTCTCTCTTCCTCTCTCTCTCTCTCTCTCTCTCTCTCTCTCTCTCTCTCTCTCTCTCTCTCTCTCTCTCTCGCTTTTTTTTTTTTTTTTTTTATTTAAACTGTTAGTACATTTTGTGTTATTATAGCTAAAGCTCTAGGTTTTACACTAGAGCTATCTATAGCTACATATAATATAAAAAAGACATTTGATATTTAATAAAAAATTAGGCCATCAACCAGCTGTTCACCCCCCGCTTAAGTCTTGTACAAGGCTGGGGGTGGAGGTCATTTTTGGTGAACAAACGGGTTTCCACAGACGGCCGTAGCGGGGTAAGAAGGAACGTAGATGGTGCTCTGTCCTGGAGAAGGGCACAGTCACTTGCTCCTGTCTGTGTGGGGCGACACGGGTGGAGTGAGGGGGCGGCGGGGGCCGGGGGACTTGATGGCTGCCAGGGGGGGGCGTTTGGAATTTAGTCCCTTTTGTGCATGACACATAATCTGCCACTCCCTGCGCTTCTGGAGGGGTTGGAAGGAGTCAGGCGCGTGGTGGGGACGTTTATCACTAACCAGTCGCGGGCTCTTCTCTGGACGCGGTCTAGTGTGGCCAAGTAAGAGGGCGGGCAGGAAAACCATGCTAGGGGAGTATTCCATTAGGGGACGTACCTGAGCCTTGTACAGAACCTAAACCCCCTTGGCCTCTAGAAGGGGGGAGATGCGCCGGCCCACAGCTGAGTCTCCGGGCCGGTTTTTAGCTACTCTCTTGGCATGACGGGTGAAGATCAGTCCCGCGTCAAACTCCACCCCAAGGATGGAGATGGATCTCTGAAGGGGGAGTGACCCGCCTCAAGCCGTATGTCTGGTGCAGGCAGGTTGGTGATGTCTTGCCTGCGGGAGAAAAACAAGCCTGGGTTTTGTCAGGGGCAGGCTGCCTGCCATCGACTACTCCAGGTGACGATGTTGTCCAATGCCGGGTTTTGATGCGGCACACCGTGTCCTGCCAGTCACGTCTGTCGAAAGGGGAAAGGGCAAGGGTTGCAGCCATCAGCGTAGGCCTGGGCCTCAGGAATGAGCTGGAGAATGTCATTGAAATAGACATTCCACAGAAGAGGCCCGAGTACACTGCCCTGCGGGACGCTGGCGTGGATGGGTTGCTGGCGGGAAGTGTGGCCGTTGATCACCACCCGTAAGGTCCTGTCTTGGAGGTAGTCCTGGATGAGCTGCAGTAGGCCCGCGGCACTCCCAGCTCCTCAGCTTGGCAGCGAGACCTCGGTTTCCACACCCTGTCAAAAGCTCCGGCGATGTCCAAAACCACGACAAAAGGGGTTCCATTCCTCTATCCAGCGAGTGGTTTTCCCGGAAGCAGATGAAGGAGGAGCAGGTCTGCAGCTGACCTTCCCTGCCTGGGAAAACCAAACTGCTTGGAGTTAGGAGATGGGGGGGTCCAAGAAGGTGTTGATCTTGGCGGTGATGAGGACTCCAGGATTTTCCCAACAGTAGTGAGAAGGGAAATTGGGCGGGAGTTCTTTGGGTCCCGTTTGCTGTTTTTTTTTTGGTGGCCAACACTCTTGCCTCTTTCCATTGCGTGGGGCCCCTTGCACGAGGGAAAAAATGTTGTTGAAGATGATGGTGAGTGGTGGGCGAGCTGGGCAGCACATCCCCTTTAGGGAGGTGAGGGCTGATGTTGTCGGGACCTAGCGCCTTCTTGGATCTATTTGCCGCAGCTGATGTTCTACTTCCGTATTGTTAACTGCGAGACTCTCCAAGAGGCCCTGGTGAGGGATGGTATCTCTGGGGCTCGCGTGAGGGGTCTGGGCACCCAAAATTTTTAAAAAAAAAATGAGCTGCCAACAGCTCAGCCTTGTCCTTGTCGCGGACAGCCACTGACCCGTTTGGTCTGGTAAGCGGCGGAATTGTGTTGTCAGCAAAAAGACCTTGCTGCTGCTTCACTCCACACCACCACTTCTTACTGCTCAATGACTGGCCCGCTGTACTTGGCCTTTAAGTCCTCTCTCCGCGTTGTATGGCCTGCTTTTGGACCTGATACATGGTCTTGCAGGCTTCTTTGTCCGATGTTTGTTGAGTTGGGAGGGGGTGGGACTTGTACCGCAGCCAGCCCTGCTCTTGTTGTCAGCAGCTCTTCTACACTGAAAACCAAACCAGGGCTGATCATTGGGTTTGATTTGTAGGTTTGGCTGGGTATAGGTTTTCTGGAGGGATAAAGGAGGTTGGTGAAGGTCTCCACTTGTGTGTTAACGTCGCCGTGGAGAAGCTCCGTCCACCAATGGAGTCCAAGTTTTCTTTTAGGCTGTCCCAATCTCCACGAGACCAAAGCCAGTTGACTCGGGCAGTAGCCTCGTCGCGTACTACCCGTGGTTTCTGATGGTGGTGAGTACGGCAGAGTGGTCCGATGATCCAACCATACCCCGGGGGGGCAGGTGATCACTTTCTTCTGGCAAATCTGTGATGACGGGGTCGAGGGAGCACCGCGATGTGGTTGGGAAGTTTACATGGTTGTTAAGGCGTACTCATTTTGCAAATTCTCGAGCTGCCTCGCACCAGATGCTGGTTCATGTCCCTACAACAATGATTTTTCTATTTTCTCTCTCTCTCTATCTACAATCTCTCTCTCTCTCTCTCTCTCTCTCTCTCTCTCTCTCTCTCTCCTCTCTCTCTCTCTCTCTCTTCTCTCTCTCTCTCTCTCTCTCTCCTCTCCTCTCTCTCTCTCTCTCTTTCTCTCTCTCTCTCCTTTTCTCTCTCTCTCTCTCTCTCTCTCCCCTCTCTTCTCTCTCTCCCTCTCTCTCCTCTCTCTCTCTCTCTCCTCTCTCTCTCTCTTTCTCTCTCTCTCCTCTCTCTCTCTCTCTCCCCTCTCTCTCTCCTCTCCTCTCTCTCTCTCTTTTCTCTCCCCTCTCTCTCTCTCTCTCTCTCTCTCTCTCTCTCTCTCTCTCTCCTCTTCTCTCTCTCTCTCTTTTTTTATATATTATATATATATATATATATATATATATATATAAAATTTTATATATATCTTTCTCTCTCTTTCTCTTTTATTTTTGTATTTTTTTTAAACATACATATACATGAAGCCCAAATGTGCACTGTCGTGTGCTACCTATCTTAATAGTGGAGCGGCTTTCACTGAAATAAGCCTCTAAAAATTGACATACCTTGCACTTTCTTAGAACAAAGCAAATTTGGTCTCATTTGAAGCGTATTGATGTCTATTTTGAGAAAATCATAATGTAGTTCACGGAAAGGTGTCTGACATAGCAAATTAACCCCTTGTTTGCGAAAACACCCTAAAAAATACCAAATTGCTAAATTTCATCCCAGCTTTAATTTTCTCGCATCAAATCATATTTTTAAGGTTTGACCAACATTAAATCTCTACCTTGGATGTTGCACTTGCATATTTGTAACCATCTTGTGTTAAAGGGGCTATGTGGCATGCTTGATTTCCCAGAAATTAGGCATTTTTTCACCATATTTCAATTCAAATGCCCGTAATGGATGCAATTTCTACAACAAAAAGATTCCAAAGTGGGTTTTGATTAAACTTGGAAGATTCCAATGTAAAAGTAATTCATATTCTGTTCCTTGCCTCATACAACTTGGTTAGTTAATTCTTTAGAGTCACACATGCAAAAATTGTCCACCTAAAATAGACAGTTAAGTTCGTTTATCAGAAATATTATCATGTGCAAGGCACTATTCTTAAATATCTTTTTTCTGATTTACAAAAATCGTTGTGATAATAGCATGGAGCTTTGTGACGAACCGCCAGAAAAAAGAAGAAGAGGCTACAGTGACGAATACTGCGTGATTTGCCATGAACGATTGATCGACAAAAAAGGCGAGAATCCATTTGTCAAGAATCCCACCACAGATGGGATAAAATCGCTATTGACTGCTGCAGAAGTACGTCATGATGAAGTTTACGACAGACTTCTAACAATAAAGGATGACATTCTAAACGAAAGGCTAAACATTTGGTACCATAAAAACAGTAGGGCTGGCTATACCACCAAAAATAATTTACAGTATGCGAAGAAAGAACCCTTCAGTGAGACTTATAACGTTGCCAATGTAAGCAATGTTGCACGACTAAACAGGAAAGAGACATCAAAATTTAACATCAGAACAGATTGTTTTATATGTGGGAAGTCCTACCGTAGAAAACATCCTCTAACTGCAATAACTACCGGTACAGGTGCTTCGACTCGAAAGCGGGTGATTGAGGCAGCTATTGCAAGACGGGATGATGAAATCCATCTTCGTATGTTATGCCATCCCGATCTTTTTGTCTCTGATGCTAAATATCATAGGGACTGTATGCACATTAAATTTCATCCAACAATATTGAAGCAGAAAGAAAAATAAACAGAAACAGAACATTCCATTGTTAACCAGGACAATGCATTTGTTTGTTTGTGTAAGGAACTGCAGAAGACTGTTTTCTCATGTACCAAAACGGTTGTGATTCTTTCTGCAGTACATGAAAGCATGTGCAAAATTCTGAAGGATGTGAAGGGCTGTTAAGAATATTCAGTTCGAAAGTTGAAGGCTAACTGAAAAAGACACTTTGGAGATAGGGTAACATTCATTGCTCATCCTGGTAAATCTGACTTCTTGTGTTCGAGTGAGGTAACACATGGGGAAGCCCTTAAGAAGGCAGCTGAACTTCATCTGCATGTGAGCGATGAAGGTGATTTTGATCTTGAGACCGGAGGTGATGATCAAGAGAACAGTTCAGTAATACTGCATAGAGCAGCCGGTATTATTCGCAACTTAATCTCGGAAATAACATTTCAAATTGAACATTATACTCCTAGTAGAAATTTTGATTAGGAAAAGTGTAAATCATTTGTCCCAAGTAGATTGTATGATTTTGTCTCAAGGTGTACATGTAAGAGTTATTTTGATAATGCCATGTGTTCTGGTAAGCATGAAGGTTCTCGGTATTTGTCACAATTTGATTGCCCTCAGGTGTAAAATCCAAACCCCTATCACATTTGGCCTCGGTATTCAGATGCATCATGACTATGGAAGCAAAAAATGAATTGATATTCTTAGCTCATTAGGGCACTGCATTAATTATAATGCTGTACGCAAATTCATCACGTCTGTTGCTCTTGATCAATTAGAGTCAGGACAAGGTCATTCAGATCTTGTGCACATTCCACGAGGCATTTCTGCAGAGTCTGAGTCTGTTGTAGACGCTGCTATTGACAATTTTGATACCAATGAAGATATCATTAATGGGAAAGGTGCCACACATGCGATGGCCATGGAATTATACCAGAGAAATGCCAGTAGTGGCACACCCTGCGACATGCCTCCAATAACCAAGACACAACAGAAATCTCTTGATATTGCGCAATATGAAAAGGAAGACATAAAAAGATACAGCAAACCACACAAAAAGCCAGAGCCCCCAAAAAAACTCAATGCTGAGGGTGCGATCACTGGTTGTTCTAGGCAAGTTGTAACAAGAGACCTGTTATGGTTAATTGCTCGTGCGGAAGCAAGTGAGAAGTCAAACATTCCTGCTTGGAGTGAGTTCAATTGTCTTGTTTCTACCACTGAGGTTCCTGTTGCAGTAATCAGATACTTACCATTCATCAACGCAAATCCATCAGATTACTTCACTATATGCACAACACTGTTGAAACTTGCTTCTATTGCCAAAGCTTTGGGACAACAGCGAGTTCTGGTAACAGCTGATCCTGCTATTTACAGCAAAGCCCTGCAGATCTTGTGGACACGACCAGATCCCATAGCTGACACGATTACAATGCAGCTAGATGGAATGCACATGACAATGGCATTCATAGCTAATATAGGCAAACATTTTAGCGATGGAGGCTAGTACAACCTTCTAACAGGCAGCAATGTCTATGCTCTCACCACAGTGACCCAAATGCTTTTGGGTAAACAATACTCCCGTGGTATACGTGGTATACGTCTAGTTCATGAAGTTATGTCTCAACTATTTCTGAGGTCTGCAGAGTTATTTGCAAATGAACATCATCTACCTTGGTTTAGTGAGGATATTCTACGTTTGGTGATTGAACTGGAGGACAGCTTCAGGCTCAAGGATCGGGATGCTTGTACTGCTATATGCCGGGGGCAGAGTCAAAAATTTCCTCAGCTGTCTTAGAAACGATCCAGGCATTCCGTATGGCTGGAAGGGAGCAGTCCTCAACCTTTTGCTACTGGGACACGTTTCTTGAGACAGCAGATATTCTCTTGAGATTAATCCTTTAGATTAAACTCCCAAAAAGATTTGAGATTAAACTCCCAAAAAAGCCAAATTTCATGGAAAATATGGGGGTTGCATGACCCCTTTGATATTAAAAAAACATATTAATGAGCAATTATGATATCCTAGGGGGACATATAATGGTACTCTAACCTTAAAATGATGATGAAATGTGTGAAACATCAAGATAAAGTTAAATTCTGGAATTCAATTTTTTTTTCTGATGTCATCGCAAACAAGGGGTTAATTTGCTATGTTGGACGCCTTTTGGCGACCTACAACCATGATTTTCGCAAAATAGACATCAATACGATTCAAATGAGCCTGGTTTGGCTTTGTTCTAAAAAAGTGCAAGGCATACCTCATTTTCTAGCCTGTAAGCCACTCCACTATAAGGGCAAGTAAATATAGCTATATAGTATATACACATAAATACAAATACCTAAGAAACTAGCATTATATACATATAAGCATTACTAAAGTGTTTGTTGAGGCACTGTTGCTGTCAGTAGTGTCACAGTATCACTAGCGTCAGCGGGGTGGGCTTCGACAGTCTCCACCGATTGGCCGCCAACTTTACACTTTGTGTGTTCATTTCCTGGATGTGAGGGACTCTCTCTCTCTCTCTCTCTCTCTCTCTCTCTCTCTCTCTCTCTCTCTCTCTCTCTCTCTCTCTCTCTCTCTCCTCTCTTCTCTCTCTCTCTCTCTCTCTCTCTCTCTCTCTCTCTCTCTCTCTCTCTCTCTCTCTCTCTCTCTCTCTCTCTCTCTCTCTCTCTCTCTCTCTCTCTCTCTCTCTCTCCTCTCTCTCTCTCTCTCTCTCTCTCTCTCTCTCTCTCTCTCTCTCTCTCTCTCTCTCTCCTTCTCTCTCTCTCTCTCTCTCTCTCTCTCTCTCTCTCTCTCTCCTCTCTCTCTCTCTCTCTCTCTCCTCTCTCTCTCTCTCTCTCTCTCTCCTCTCTCTCTCTCTCTCTCTCTCTCTCTCTCTCTCTCTCTCTCTCTCTCCTCTCTCTCTCTCTCCTAGCTTTATCATGTCATTTGTCTCAACGCGAGGGAGATAATAATTGAACCCTCATGTATTTTGTCCCCCTTCTTATACCTCCTCCTCCTGCTCCACCACCTCCTTCAATTCAAGCATTTGAACTATAATTCTCCTAAATCTATATGTTCAAACCCGCCTTGAAGTATTGGCAGGTTCGAACCCCGCTTACCAACAAACAGGTGATGTGCCAATGAAAAGGTGTAACACCTGTAACACGTATAAGACAGGTTTTATTTACATCATTGTTACCAGAATGAGGGAATAGAGGGAAAAGAAGTAAAGGATGAGAAAAAATGAGGTAAGAGGAGAAAGAGGAAAATTCGAAAGTAGGAGGAGGAAAAACAGAAGGGAGAAGAAAAGGTGAAAGAAAGAGGATGAAAAAAAGTAGAAGGAAGAAGAAAAGGAAAAGAAGGAGGAAGAACAGTGAGAAAAGGAACAAGTAAAAGAAGGAAGAAGAAAAAAATTGAGAGATGAATTAACGTAGTTATATAAGAAAAAAAGAAAGAAAAAAATAAAGATTAATAGGTTCCATTGTATTAGGTATTTTGAAGGGGTTGTTAAAGTGTGAAGTAGGTGGAAGATGTTTTTATTTATTCTATTTTCATTAATTTATTATATTTACCACCGCCAACGAAGTGGGAGGGGATATGTTTTCATCCCGATCTGTCTGTCTGTCTGTCTGTCTGTTTGTTTGTTTGTTTGTTTGTTTGTTTGTTTGTTAGTGTACAGGATTTCTCGAAAAATTAGGAATAGATTTGTACCAAACTTGGTATACCAAGTCTATTTGGTATAAGGAAGAACTGATTTTATTTTGGATGAAATCGAATCACAACTGTTGCCATGGCAACCAATTGATGAAATATTCGGGTGGAGGTATGCGCTCATACAGAGTGCATATATATATATATATATATATATATATATATATATATATATATATATATATATATATATATATATATATATATATATATATATATATATATTATATATTATATATATATATATATATATATATATATACGTTTGCGCGGATAATCACTGCCCGCCTCCGAAAAGGGAATGTTTACACGTATGACGCACCATGTTTATAACAAAATAATGTAGAATATCAACACTTACAATTGTAGTTAGTATTTCGTTGCGTAGCCCTTCCTCTTGATGACCCTTTGAAAACGACGTGGTACACTGTCCGCAAGATTTTGAAGGAACTCAGGCTTAAATTCCTCCCAATACTTTCGGAGCTCCATTTCAAGCTTGGGGAGTGTAGAGGTATCACGTGAGCGGAGTTTGCCTTTAATGATGGCCCAAAGATTTTCTATGAGTATCGGGAGAATTACCTGGCCAGTTATCTATTCTCCCAATCTTGCAGTCATCAAGCCACTGTATCACATCTCGAGCTGTGTGGCAGGATGCTCCATCCTGTTGGAAAATCTGTGCCTGTGTCTTTTCAAAGCAGGCCTCCAGGTGGTCATTTAAAAGATCAAAATACACCACTTTGTTAACAGTTGTGTTCTTTGGGAAAATAACTAAGTTCCCAATACCATGAAAAGTCAAGCAACCCCACACCATTAAACTGGAAGGGTGTTTTGTGGTCTTTCGTGTGTAGCGAGGCTCAGTGGGGTCTGAGCCGGGGCGACGGTACACTTTTGCTGGTCCTCCTCCACTCACACAAAATGTGCTTTCGTCACTCCACAGCACAGCCCGCCACTTGTCGAGTGGCCAATCTCTGTATTTCTTTGCAAAGTGAAGCCTTTTCTTCCTTTAGCGGTCATTTATCAGTGGCTTATTCCGCGCCCGGTAACACCTGTAGCCAAGGTCACGTTTCAAAGTTTCCTGTACAGTACGAAGCGACACATTACCAAGAAGAGTATGATTTTCCTCCTTCAGTTCTCTGGCTGTAAGGCTAGGATTGGCATCAAGCTGTCGCCTGAACACGCTCCTGGTTCTGTTACACGTTTTTTTTTGTTTCCCAGGTTGTTTTTTGGGAGCGGGAGATTCACCTCTCCGCCAGCCTTAAATCGGCGGATCACATTTTGCACTGTTCTAAGCTTTAGTCCTTTAAGCTTGCAAATTTCCTTATTATTGATCCCAGCCTTGTAAAGATCAATGATTGCTTGAATCGTTGTGCCATCCGTATGTTTTCCACCCATTATGTAATCCAGCAAAAACAGGCAAAAACACGGGATGTAGGGGATCGCTGTAGGCTGTAAGCTCAAAATCATGCAAACTGTCAACCGCCTATGGAGGGAGGAGAGGGAGGGAAACCCTCCCTCCCACACACCGGTGAGTGTGCAAGATGACGTACGTCGCTGTCAGACATACGATTCATGCCTTCTGCATTTTTTTTATAGCTGTGGAACAACTTTAAATCAGTGCGGTAAATCTCGATGAACGGATTCTGGCGCAAAGATCATCCGCACAAGCCTGTATAATGTGTTAATAATTTTGTTGTAATTTTTTATTTTATTTTTATTTTTTTTATATTATTTTATTATTATTATTATATATATATATATATATATATATATTTTATTTGTAATATTTTTTTTTTATTATTATTTTTTTTTTTTAATGAAATGGAATCACAACTGTTGTCATGGCAACCAATTGATGAAATATTCGGGCGGAGGAATGCGCTCTACTGAGTGCCCCCCCCCCACCTAGTTGTTTATTTATTTGTGGGGAAAGACTTAAATTTTTTTTTAAATCATGATCTATCACATGTGTTTACTATGTTTGTCTGGCAACATTATTCCCTCGTGTCACATAACAGCAACAGGGAAACATGATTACCTGTCTGTAAGTCTGGAACATTCTCTCGTATGTGTGTGTGTGTGTGTGTGTGTATGTGTGCGTGTGTGTGTGTGTGAATCCGATTTTTTTTATTTTTATTTGCGAAGCTTGTTATGTAAAAAAGCTTCATTTGTGTTGATGTTTTGATTGACTATTATAAATATCTTTTTTTTTGGGGGGGGGGGAGACTTTGTACAAATTTTGTACCTGTATCATTCTTTAATCTTTTTTTCACATATCTATCTTTTTCCTTTTTGTCTCTTGTTTTTGTGATTTGGTGTTGGTCGCTTTTCGTATTGAGTCATTATTTAGGCATGGAGGAGAGGGATATTCCTTCTCGCTTTTCTTATCTTATTTTTGCATATAATGGGGGAAAGGTTTTTGTGATATAGTTGAGTGAAAAATAAAGTACAGTTGTACGTTTATGTTATGTCCACTAAACCTACCTCCTACTCCTTGCCCTTTGCCCTCTTCCTCCTCGTCTTCCTTATACCTCCTCATTCTCGTCTCTCTCCTCTTCTTCCTTATCATCCTCCTCTTCTCCTTTCCTACTTTCTCCTCCGCCTATTTCTGCACTACTCTTCCTCCTCTTCCTCCTCATCCTCCTCTATGTACTCCAAATCCTATTACAGATCCTCCTCCTCCTCCTCCTCCTCCTCCTCCTCCTCCTCCTCCTCCTCCTCCACCTCCTCCTCCTCCTCCTCCTCCTCCTCCTCCTTCTCTTCTGCTTCCTCCTATTCCTCTTCCTCTTCTTCTTCTTCCTCCTCCTCCTCCTTCGCGAATGGACAAAAATGTTCCAAGTAGGTGGAAATTAGCTAACGTTACACCGATATGCAAGGAAGGGAGAAAGGTCCGTACCGAGAGTCAAGGCGGTAGAGCGACGAACGGCGAGGTACCGACGAGCGGCAGAACTTTCAAATCGTTACCGAGAGTGGACAGGAATGCAGGGTTGGTTGAAGTCTCACGCGGCGGTGTATTGGTACCACTGTTCCTTCAAACTGCGTTGCCATTGTACGCCTATAAATAGTCTATAATGCGAATTTGCCCCTATACTCATCAAAAACATCAACAGAAACGTTGCGATCGGCTATGAAGTTGGTGAAATATATATTTAATGAAGTTAATTAACAGTAGAGGCGTGTATACGTAAGTTTCTCTTACCGCTCATGTAAACATGTGCGGTAAGAGAAACTTCGTGGCGGGTTTTGCAGCCACCTTGATGATGGCGGCAGGCTCAAGCGATAGCCACCCCGCTACCCTGAACCTCCTGCATTATTATCACTGAAATCACGTATTGCCGCATATGTAATACCTAATAATCTTATACTTATACTTAAATACATATTGGAAAGTATATTGTTAAGATATTTCTTACTCCCTCCAGATTAGGAATGTAATAAAAATTCATCGAAGGTTGAGCGAAGACACGGGTGTACCCATGTCTTCAACCTTGACCGCCAACCTTCCTCACTGCTCCTCCTTCCAAAACAAACCCCTTATATGGTAAGCGAAGGTCTGCCGTTCGTCGTTCGTCGCTCTACCGCAGTGGTTCCCAAACCCATGGTCGCGACCCAAATGAGGGTCGCTAGGGTGTTTATGAGGGTCACTGGATAGTCTTGGAAAAAAAGGCATAATTATGATATTACAATATTAAGGCAGAATTTTCAAATCACAGTAAAGTAATATTGATAAATATTAATCACCAATATACAGTACCATACGGCATGCGAGAAGCATTCACTCCCAATACTCGTACGCTATGTAGACAGCGAGGAACCAGTGTGCCTGAGTCTGACGCTTACCGCTCAGTATAGCAATTTATCCCGTGTTGTTGCGGCGTCAAAGGATTCAGTGGTGAACAGGAGTTAAAATTAACAATTAAATGACAGAAGGAGGTTCTGGGGAGAAGAAATAACTTGTGATCTGTGTGGGGCGGAAAAGGAGTACTTAAAACATTTCCTGTTATGGTGCCTACAGTAATGAAAGAAGGAAAAGTGCGAGGCTACAACAACCTTACCTAGAGGAGGAAGAGGATATAGTGGGGGAGTATTTGTTTGGAGAGGGGAATGTGGAAGAAGCAAAAAGAACAATCAACAGTTTTTGAATGACCAGAAAAAATAAGAAGAAAGAAAAAGAAACAAACAAATAAGATAGAATAAGAGAAGACAACTAAATAAAGACCCAGACAGCAAGAAGAAACACGTCAGGGAGTGCCGTTGAAAAAGGTCTGACTCCCGACCAACAACGGAACTGAACTAAACTGAGGGGACTGATATCTCATTACCAAACACAATGTAAGTAAGCATTGCATGCACCGTACTTCTTAATATTTTTGCCTTAGTGATTGTTAAATCCATTTATAAGCTGCTGTGGCAAACACAGACAGTGTGTTCAGCTGAATCATCGGAAATTACAGTTAGCCATTTAATAACGGTTATGACTTTATTTTGTTTTATATAATTCGATGTAGCAATAATGGTATTCTTTGCATTCGTTTTATGACAATTAGTAAGTGGGTTACGTTCATGTGAGTGACTAAGCAGGCAAGTGAATGAGTGCATCTGTGAATTAATGAGTTTGTGAGGTTTTTTTTAGCATGTCTTTGCACGATTTTTGTCGTCTGGAGTCAGGTAATTGTAAATTTCATCATACTTTGTAATGATGTAGAATATGGCTTCTTCGAGATGGGAGAACGATCTGGGATCTGGCCCGGCCCCAGTGCGTTCAGTGCCTGCAAGTTCTCGCCAATGAATCTATGAGATAATATTAATTAAAGTGTCATTTGGACTCAGTTCATCCAAAGTTTGTCGAAAAACCACTGGGTTACTGGAAGGACAAAGAAGAACAGGTAAAACGAAGTTGGATTGATGCTCCCTCGACTTCAGTTTTTTCTCTGGAGAAAGCTTTCTCGGTGTCCTTTGAAGTGGTATGGATAATTGAAAGATGCCTGAAACCTCATAACATTTGAATGGAGCTGGTGAAGCCAGCAGCAGTGGCAATGTTAAAAACTATTGGTGGGACATATATTACCAGGAAGTTGAATCGGTACCACTTCCAACAATACAATTAAACGTAGAATTAACCTACTATTAGAAGATATTGTGGCTCAACTGATTGTGGCACTGTAAAAAGTAAGAACATTTTCTTTGCAGACGGATGAGTCTGGATATTGCAGGTGACCCTCAACTGATGTTTTTTGTATAGTACAGAGGAGAAGATGACATACTGGCATAATTTTTCTTCTGCAGTGCCCTGTCAAGTACCACCACTGGAGAAGACATCTTTAATATGATGACCAATTTGTTCAAGAAACATGATTAAGACTGGTTCAATTGTTTTGCCGTGTGCAATGATGGAGCTCCATAAATGATGGGAAGTCGTGTGAGTTTTGTTACTTGCATTAAAGCAGCAAACCCTGATGTCATAATAATGATTTTTTTTACATATAAAAACCTTGGTTCTCATCGCCTGCAACCAGACCTCTATGCAGTTATAAATTATGCTATCCAAATTCCTAGTTTTGTCAAGGCAAGGGCTTTGAACTCTCGTATTTCCCATAAAATGAGTGACGAGATGGGATCACATCACCAAGACTTGCTCTTCTACTCTGATGTCCGATGGCTATCTCGTGGAAAGACTCTCGGAAGAGTTATTGAACTATAATTTGAAATATTAATCTTTCTGTGTGAGAAAAAGCATGCACTGGTAGACTACTTTAAGAACATAAGAACATAAGAAAATAAGGAAGCTACAAGAGGCCGTGAGACCTACAAGGTGGTAGTTCCAATAAGATTTTTAAAGATGCTGCTTGGCTGGCGAAGCTTGCTTGTTTGGGCAAAATCTTCATGCACCTGAATGAACTAAATTCAGACATGCAGGGCCGAAATCATACCATGGTGTACATCGGTAAAAAAAATTGTCTCATTCATGAACAAACAGTCTTTGGAGAGAAACGTTGGCTAAAGGAAAAATTGCAGCCTTTCCATAACTAAGTGATGTGCTGGAAAATTGGTCAGATATATATTTTGCTGACATAAAACATAATTTCGAAGATCATCTGAAGAACCTTCAAGACAGGTATTCAAATAGTAGAAAAGAGAAATGGACAAGTACTTTCCAGAAAACATCAACCTCAAGAATCGTATCTTGATCAGGAATTATTTAAGTGTGAATGTCAGTGAAGTTGCAGAAGATATTCCAGGGTTTCAAGAAGAACGTATAGACCTCTAGGAAGATAGAATACAGAAACAACGCTTTAAAATCCTCCTGTACAAACATTGTTGGACCCAACCTAAAGGATAAGCCCATTCTAAATTGGGAGGCTGAAAAAGCTCTTCTCGCTTTTCCAACAACATATCTCTGTGAAAAAAGGGTTTTCAAATCATGCTACGATCAAGACTAAAGCAAGTAACCACTTGGCTCCCCAGCACGACTGCGTAGTGCTCTAATAACACTGGGGAACAATTTGAAAAAAATAAATTGTTGAGTTAGATTTTTGAGCTTATTTAGACTAAAATTGGCATGCTGATTCCAAATCTGTAGTCAGTTTTTTTCTAGCACGTCAAGTTTTTTCTCCACAGCTTACCCTCCAGATAAGCAAAATTCCACTTGTGAGCTGTAGTAAAACTTTTTTTGTTTTGGCAATTTGTTTGGCGCAGTCCCTATTGGGCATTCGGTCTGTCTTCGTGAAGAATATGGAGATGTAAAGAGAGTCATTGAGTTATTGCAATATGACAAACACAATTGGATCATCTGTGTTGACCTTAAAATGGTGTCCTTCCTTCTTGGTCAACAACGTGGATACACAAAGTATCCCTGCTTTCTCTGTATGTGGGATAGCAGAGCTCGAGAGAAGCATTGGGTTCAGACGAATTGGCCTCCGAGATCTGATCTTAAACCTGGAGATCCTAACATTGTACATGAGCCACTTGTTGACAGGAAGAAAATAATATTCCCACCTCTGCACATAAAACTAGGTCTCATGAAACAATTTGTAAAAGCATTGTCAACTGATGGCGACTATTTGAAGTACATCATCTTGGCATTTCCTTGACTGTCAATTGAAAAAAATCAAGGCCGGTGTGTTTGATGGTCCACAAATTCGACACCTCATCAAAGATGAACATTTCAACGGTACTATGTCAGACCTTGAAAAGAATGCTTGGCTATCATTCAAAGACGTCGTCAAGAACTTTCTTGGAAATACACGTGCAAGTAATTACACAGAAATTGTTCAGAAACTATTGGAGAGCTACAAAGCGCTTGGTTGCAACATGAGTATTAAAGTACATTTTTTGCATAGCCATCTTGCCAACTTTCCGGAAAATCTTGGTGCTGCTAGCGACGAGCAAGGTGAACGACTTCACCAAGATTTGAAGGTTATGGAAGAACGTTACCAGGGTAGATGGGATGTGCATATGATGGCTGACTATTGTTGGAGCATCAAACGCGATAGTCCTCAAGTTGAACACTCCAGACAAAGCTACAAACGTAAATTTTTACCTTAACCTGCACACAATTATAGCCTTATCCTTTCTAAAAACATGATAATGTTAAATAAACATTCTATTCATGCCTATTTCTTTCATTTTTCATTGTATGTTAACATTTGCAACTTTTTATAAAATAAGCACTGTTACTGTTATGTACAGTATTTTCCATATTTTTTAAGAAAACGAAAATCCTACAGTTCAAAACCTTGACGTGATAGAGAAAAACTGAGATCAGTTTTGGATTCAGCACCCAAAAATTACTTAATAACAAGTGTCAGACCTAACTCAACAAAAATTTGTTCCCCAGTGTAATCAAAATAAACCCAACTTAGAGGACCTCACTCACAAAATGAAGCAGTTTCATGGAAGCCACTGAGGAAACATTTGATTTTACCCATATCAAAGTGTGTAATTAATTATCCATTTGGTCACTGGTTAAAATCCCACAAAAATATTTCCCATTATTCAAAATTTATATCACTTGGTTCTTTCTTACAGTAGTACATTTTTTTAGTATCTAATTTAATTCAAGTAGATTTTTAATGGAAGTGAAGTATCTCAGCAGATACATATACTGTATATTGTATGGTATATACAGGGAAGTCCCGAAGATACGAGCAGTTAGGTTCCACCTGGCATACTCGTAAAGCGAAATCTCGTATAGCGAAATACATAACTAATGGTAAATTATAGGTTTGGTTCCAGGACCCCATCAAAGACGTGTTTTTCAAGCTAAAATAAACTGTAGCGGTCCTAAGGTTGGAGCCGCACACTTGGCTAATTACCCCTAAGGGTCAGGCCGCACACCTGGCTAATTACCCTTCAGGTCACGCCTTGCTTGGGGTGACCTGACTGGGGTCAACCAAAATCCCCCTATGTCCAGCCCGGGAGTCCTGTATTCAGTCAGTTACCTACCAACCACTACAGTGAGAGGAACACTATTCCTCCTCTCCCTGTGTTCCTCTCACTGTGGTGGTAGCTGTGGTAACTGCCAGAAGCTGGTCTCGGAAGCCAGGGCGGGAACCCAGCAACGGAGGTGCGGGAGGAATTTGGGTCAAGAGCCAGTCAGGTCCACGCCAGGTGCTGGCTTGACCTTTAGGGGTAATTAGACAGGTGTGCGGCCCCAAGCTTGAGGCCACCACAACATCATCATACAGCCCAGATGCATACGTGGTAGGGCGCGCATTTTAAACTTGGTAATTTTACTCACCCTAGTTTGAATGTCGTAGCATTGGATTTTCGATCTCGTATATTGAAAATAGACCCTAATTTACTCAGCTCGTATCATTGATATCTCGTATACCGAATGCTCGTATGACGGGACTTCCCTGTACTGTACGGTGTTATTTTTGAGTGTTGAGAGTTTGATACCCAGTGACCGTGATGACAATTTGGTTTTGAGCTCACATTTGTTTTCTTAGAAGTTTTCTATTTTTTTTTTTTTACATTGAAGCCTGTAGCGCCTGTAGCCTATTATGTTTTTTTCCTTGACGGCTCAGGTGATTGGCCCTGCACATTCTTGAGAGTCGTGATGGTTGGCCCGTGCCCTTTGGTGGCGCAGGCTGGATTTTATAGTGACACTTGTGATCTATAGGTGAAGGTGGTCCGTTAAGTGTTACCGTGTATGTAATGTTTTTTTCTCCCACTATGTTAGTTTCCAGTTGTAGTGAAAAAGATTACTCTATGTACCTCTAGTTATAATTTGATTAAATGTGTCTTAATATATTTAAAAAATTAGTTAAATTTATCAGCATGCAGTCAAAACACAAAAGGATAAAGCATCACGGTATCCCGTTACGGTTAGCCACACAACATTTTGGTTATGTGACTTGGCTACCAAATAATGTCAAAAACCTACAAAAAAGTATCATGCTCATGAACATTTGCGTTTTACATTTTGTCCCATTTAAAATGAATTAAAATTAATTATGTCCTAGTTATATAGATTTATTAAATAACACTATATAAAATTATTACTATATGTGTAACACCAAAATGAATAACACTACATGTAGACATGTATTTAGGGTCGCCAGGTCAGGCCAAGATTGTATTTAGGGTTGCAACCATAAAAGTTTGGGAACCACTGCTCTACCGCCTTGACTCTCGGTACGGGCCTAAGAGCCTCGCGAATAATTATCGCCCAATTAGTCCAACGTCTGTGATTGTTAAAATATTTCAGAAAATATTGCGGGATAGAATAGTGTCTTATCTCAATGAAAATAACTTAATATTAAACTCCCATCATGGTTTCCGAAATAAGAGATCCTGCTTAACAAACCTACTCGATTTTTTCAATGTCATTTATTCAAACTGGGACGCTAAACTTCCCTCGGATATAATATACCTTGATTTTCAGAAAGCCTTCGATACAGTTCCCCCTACGCGATTTTTGACCAAACTAAGGGCGCATGGATTAGAAGAGCAGTTATGTTCAAGGATTGGCGATTGGCTTTCAAATTGTAAATAATGGGTAGTAATAAACGGCGAGGCATCTGAATGGTTAGATATTACTAGCGGGGTGCCTCAGGGCTCGGTCTTGGGTCCTACTCTTTTTCTGATATATATCAATGATCTAGACTGCGGACTTGTATCTAAAATATCGAAATTTGCTGATGACACCAAAATAGGTGGTAAAGCATATACTAGAGAAAACTGCAAACTCATACAAAGTGATCTAATGGCTATTAAAATTCAATTCCGATAAATGTAAAGTAATGGATATATGCAACGATACCGTCAAATATAACTATCAAATGCAAAATAAGTCGTTAACTAAAGTACAGCAGGAAACAGATTTAGCTGCCATCATTAGTAATGATCTTAAAACCAGTACGTATTGCCTGCCTGCCAGTAAAAAGAGGAATATGATGTTGGGCTTCATTAAACGCAAATTTGAACATTAAACTCCGAAAGTAATGACATGATTATATACGTCTTTGGTTAGGCCGCATTTAGAATATGCCGTTCAATTCTTGTCGCCTTATTTCGTAAAATGTCAAGCCAAATTGGAATCAGTTCAAAGAAGAGCAACAAAACTAATTCCATCTATGCGAAATTCATCTTATGAAGAGAGAATACGGAAATTTAATATGTTTTCCTTAACCCGGGGACTGCGGGAGCTGGGATTTTTTAGTGCCGCCAGTGCGGCAGACTGAGTAAAACCGTGACCATTACAGAATTGGATGAAAATCACATCAACGTCAAGGTAGTAAAAATCCGCATCCGGCAATTTATATATTTTTAACACAAACGTATGGGGTTGTTGTGGATGTGGTCGTGGTCAGGAGTTAAATATCTGGCGCAAATGACACCAAACCGCTTGTGAGTGACTGTACTTAGGTGTCAGTGATGCCACTCCTTGGGATTTTTTCCCAAGATCTTGGGATTTTTTAGTGGTTTATTGATAATACAAAGCGCTCTATATTTCGCCTATATAGCACTCTGATGGCTCTTCATGTGTATAAACTTGAAGGCCCTTGTGTGGAATATACACCACAAAATAAGGCGTGCGTAGAGAGTAAATAACAAAGTAAATTAAAAGTAAAAGCGAACGGGAGAAGGCGGGAGGGTGATAAGGAAGGTTGGTGTCAGATTACCTCTCTGCCTCGGGTCTATGCATGCCTCATACGCAGTTGGTGCTGCTGCTGTTGTTAAGTTAAAAGAAAAAGAGAGAGAGAGAGAGAGAGAGAGAGAGAGAGAGAGAGAGAGAGAGAGAGAGAGAGAGAGAGAGAGAGAGAGAGAGAGAGAGAGAGAGAGAGAGAGAGAGAGAGAGAGAGAGAGAGAGAGAGAGAGAGAGAGAGAGAGATTGCCCAAAAGAGGCACGATAAGCTCTGCCACCAGCTGACTGAGCAGGCAGCTATCATTTCCCGCCTCGTTATAAGCCCTCAACAGACACCTCACGCATCTACCCTTCCCTGGAAACCCAGCGGGTCATCATTAGACTCCGCACTCCATCCAAAAACCCATCCCCCCTACACACCGTGGAATTATGCCAACCCACCGACCTTCACAAGAGAAACTGACTCTTATTTCCGCTAATGTCAGAGGACTCCAAACCAACATAGGAGATCTCGCTCATTCTTTCATCATCCCACACAACCCAGACATCATTGCACGATCGAACCTTCCTGAAACCCTACTATC
>JACEEZ010012393.1:291639-292733 GCA_016584305.1 Chionoecetes opilio | reverse complement strand
TATATATATATATATATAATATATATTTTTATATATAATTATATATATATATATATTATATATATAATTAATAGAGCAATACTTTCTCCATGAGGGAAGCAAGATCTTATAATGAAGATATAAACCAGCGCGGGTAGAAACATCTTGATTGTTTATTTGGAACGTCTCGGCTATACATAAGCCATCATCAGCCTAAAATCGGATACAATTTTTTTTTTTTTTTAAATGAAAATATACAAATTACAAAATTATTTGCGCATTTAAAATGCCTAACCTAAAATAAAAATAAAAGTTATAAAACTAATAAAAATACTACACCTACCAATCAACATAGCAGTGGAGTGTGGGATTCCCACATGGTTTAAAAGCACACAAGCGGGGTTGAAGTGCCCTGTGCGCAAAGGGATCGCGGAGCATCGGGGATTGTCTCACAGGACTGGCAAACCCGTGTCCAAACCACCATTTTCAGCCATTCGGGATCATTCCGAAGCCTCAGGCCACCCAATAACAAACCAAGACTTCTATATTTTACAGACAAGCTCCCACGACTCCACCCGATGGATATGTGAGAGCCTCCTCACCCACCACCACAAACCATCCCTTTGCGCACCTTTAGGATTTTAGGTTTTAATGCGATGTATATTGCTTCGAGGTTAAGAAGGCGGCGAGGGTCTTGTTCCTTATCGAGAATGATGGTGTTCTTGTTCAAGTCGTCTCTTATCAGACGGGAGTTGTGTACAGTGTCATAATGGTTTTTAATAGATTAATTATTTAGATGACATGTAAGTCGCCTCGTCAGTTTTGTCCGAGTCATACCAATATAGGAGTGAGATCCACATTCTTCACTGTTACAGGTGTGTTGGTATATGACATGGTCTTCTTGCAGGGGCGTCTTGGTCACATGAGGGGTGTTACGGAGCAGGAGTTGGGATATTTTTTCTTGTTTTATAGTAGACTAGCCTCAAAGCTTTTGGCTAGCTCCTGCGGAGGGCTATTGGTGGGCCTTCGGCCCACCAAACACAGACTCTCCAGATAGCCCCTTCTAACTTTCCTGAAATCATGGATGTAGAAATGTATGTATTAACGCCAACCCA
>JACEEZ010012393.1:269139-286639 GCA_016584305.1 Chionoecetes opilio | reverse complement strand
GCCCAGGGCATCAGGCGCATGTGCGCTGTTCGTCGCCGCACGTTACGCCGCCGCCTGTTCCGGACTCACTCGCCGCGCTGCGGCCGGCGACTGGACCTGGCCTTTCGTGAAACGCGCTCCGCGCCTAACCCCGACAAGGAGCTGTCGAAGCGACAGTCCGGTTTCGGCCGACCCACCTGTGGTACTGAGCGAGCGGCTGGTGGCCTCTGGCACTCTTCCGACCCGACATTCCATCGGGGTCAAGCGAGGACATGGTTCCAGGCATAGACTTGCAGGAGGAGGAGGAGGAGGCGAGGACCCGCCCGCAAGTCCGCATGCGACATCACTGAGCGCCGCTCTCCGCGACCAAAGCCGGTGGCGAGCTTCGTCACGCGTCGCTCCAAAGCAGCTCTTCAAGATCCTCGACCTGAGCGGGGTTGCTCAACAAGGATCCAGCCGACGGGAGGAGGACAGCAGCTACCAAGCCGCCGCTCGTGTAGTCCGGGAGCTGCGAGCGTGGTGCAATGACTTCGCCGGCGCCGGTGTGGCGCTGATGCAGGCCTACAACCAGGCCCTCACGAAGGCACGAGGAACAGCGCCAGTTCCTCCGCAGATCGTTGAGGACCCACAGGAAGCGGTTACCCCGAACGCCTGCAAGTCGACTGCGACTGCTAACAGGCCACATAGAGTGAAGATGGGTGCCACTGCCTGAGCCCCCCCCCCCCACGATGAGGGGCTAATACTCTGCAGAGAGGGGGACCTGGAGTAGACCAGCATTCGGTGTGACCAAAAAATGAGTGAAATACCAATAAACAGTATGAAAATGGACTAGAAATGCCTTTAATCATCCAATTATAGTGTAACAACAACGTCAGTGAACGAATTGATAATCTTGAAATTTGCCCCCCCAAAATCTCCAACTTTTACCTCGATTCGCGAAAAACCTATTAAAATATTAATATTTTTCCAAAAAAAACAATTTGCATACGTTATTTTTTACGGAAATGGAACCAGAAAACCACCCGCACGCATTAAAAAAATAAAAAATAATTTTCACAAGTGCCAACACCTTAATATATCTTTTTAGTATATATATATATATATATATTATCTATATATTATATTATTATATCTATATATTATATACATATATATATACGTATTATATATCTATATATATATATATATACCGACCGTATATATATTATATATATATTCATATTAACGTATATATATATATATAATATATATATATATATATATATATATATATATATCTATAATTTAGATACTATATATATCTATATATATATATATATATTAGGGCTGTTCAAATAATATTAAAAAGTGTGGTGAGACTTCCGGCCACATGTCTTCTGTTCACTTAGGGTTTTATGGTGCACATAAAAAAAAAAAAATTTTGACACTCGATCGATAGATTTAAAGGTTCCCCCAGAGCGAACCCAGTATTTTGGACGGGGGGTGGAGGTTTGAGCCGTCGTGACCCTCTCCGCTTCTTTACACTGAACTAACTGCCGCACCTGCACAAACAGCACATTTGCACTAGGTAAAAAGCGTTGCAGCAAATGTATTGAACGTCTTATAAGAACACTGGTAATAACATACTTGTTGTCTTCGGGGAACAAAAGTTATCATTTTCAGTCGCGATGACTTAATAGAGAACTTAAATATTCCCATTTTTCCTTTCACAGGTGCGATGCTTCTACTGCAAACAGTGGTGGTGGATCGGTCACCCGGAGGAGAACATCACCGGGAGACGTCTCCCCTCGAAGGGGCAAAGTGCTCCGAAAGTTCTACTTCCACCACGGTCTGGGAAAGAAAACAAAGGCGGAAGGGGCTGCGAGTGTCATTCCGTCGGTCATTCTAGAAGACGTGCGACTGCGTGCTCCTGAACGGGAAAGTCGGGGCAGGGGGGTTTTGGTGCTGGGGGGGGGCCCCGGGGCTCCCCCCTTTTTGAAAAATTTTGTGGTCGTGGCGAAAATTGTTTCCCTTTGATTAATTTGCAATAGGGGACCTGTGCGCGGTCCAGGGTACGGGCCCGTCCCCCTTTTATGCTTTTGCGCCCCCGGGAAACAGGGGGGTGGTGGGGAAGGGGGAGAGCTGCCCCAAAGGGCGAAGGACACGCCGGGGGGCAGGACTTGCTTTTGACGCCCCCGGGAACGGGGTTGGTGGTGGAAAGGGGGATGACTCCCCAAAAGGCGAAGAGACGCCGCAGTGTTTGACGCCGCTCAGGACCAGGGTGGTTAATTGGTCCCCGTGGACCCCCGGGGGGGAAAGCGTACCAGACCTGCCCGGGCAGCAAGGGGCCCGAGGTTCAAACTCGGTTGTACGACGGTTATCCAAACCACTCCCTTTGGCCGTGCTAGCCCTGAGCAGGACCTGCAGGGCCTGCAGATGGATGTCGGGCCCCAAACCCCTGAAGGGGGAATACATCCTGACCCCCAAGGACCTTGCCCCCACCGTAGGGGGGTTGGGCCCTGGTCAGGAGGGGACGCCCCGGCCAGATTTGTGTTGTTTTGCCCCGCCGAGAAAACAATAAAAGCTGTCCTCCACGGCTACCCGCTCGACATCCTCTTGAACGGTGGGGGATATCCCAGCGTGTCCCGGGGCCCTCCGTGCCGTCCGGGACGGGGCCCGCCCGTCAGGTACGGTGGGTGATTGGGCGGCACGACAGGCTGGCCCTGGGCTTGGGTAAATTTCCCCGCGACAGTAGGACAGGGGCCCCTGGGGGTTTTCCCCGGGCCAGCCGGTATAATCACGCAAAGGGGCTGCAACACCCCGTCAGGTTTGTGGGTGTGCAGCCGGCCCCCTCCGAGCATCAAAACTCAAAAGGGCCCGGAGCTCACGACCGCCAGATCCCCCAAGCTTGGGGGGGCACCACGCCAAAACCCCCCGCCCTGAACGCTTGCGACGACTGCGGGAGGAGGAAGGCGCCTAGGGGGCGGGGTGATCGGCCGGGGCCGCAAGGTTTCCTTTTTTTTCCGGCCCCGCCCCTGCGAGGGCGGCGTGGGGAGGTGGGGGGGCCGGGGGACCCGACGCGGGGACGGGGGATTAGCGAGTTCTTCCATATCTCTGACACCGATCCTCCCGGGGGACTGTGGCCCACGATGGGCCCCGACACAGCGAAGAGGCGGAGGTGGAAGGGTGCAGGCGAGGGCCCACCATAGTCTGGGGAGGAGGCTGCGGGCCCCCATCCCCTCCACCCCGGCTACACTCTCGCCGCCCTGCCCTGCCTGTACGTCATGTCTCGCCTTCCCACGAAAACTGGGCACCCCCCCCCCACTCCCCCCCTGGACCCCGTGTACCCACTCCTTCCAGACCCTCGTCCACGCCACCAAAAGTTATCCCCACGCCCGATCGGGGTCGCCGTGCATTCCACGGCGACGCCCACGGCCCCCCCCACACTTTTGGGCCCGGAGTCACGCCAGCTCCTCCCGCCCCGGGGCCAAAGTATCCCGCCCTTTCTTTTGGGACTGATAGGGAGGATTGTCGGGATCTGCGACGAGTGGTAGGCGTGATCTCACCCCTTCTAGCCACCCGTACGCCCCCAGGGACGGGGGGGAACTTGGGCCTCCCGGGGCCGAGTTTGAAAGGGATTTCGTCTTTCGCCCCCTTCCCTCACTCACGACGTCCCTCTCCCCCCCGTCCCCCCTTTCCCTTTCCACCCCCCTACACAGCCCCCCGGGTCTGTTCACCGAATAAATGAATCACGAGCTGAGTGAAACGAAAGTGAGGGTGAGGACCCGTGACCTCCCCCCACCCCCCCCGCCCACCGTGGCGGGTCAAGGTCCCCCAAATGGAACCAAAAGGGGCTCCGTGGAAAGAGACCTGGGTCTCCAGGCCATATGGAGGAGGCCCTGACCTCGTTCCCTGGGGAAAACCCGTGAGGGCCGGACCCCTTTGAGGGAGGATGGGGGATTACGGGCACCCCCTATCTGGCGAGGATGGCGTCGAGGCTTGGGGTAGGGTACGCAGCGCTCTCCCGCACCGTGGGATTGGGGACCCCGGGACTGTGGCGGGGGGCGTGGGGGTGATGGCAGTGCAGTGGAGCTTCCAGGCCTCCCTGACGATACAACAATACAGCAGCTGGAGGGGCAATGGGGGCCCCGAGAGTTGCTCTCCCTCGCCACCACGCATCCTCGTGGGGGGCGACTTAAACGCCCACCCCCCGATTGCAGCGTCCCCCAAAAACCGTGGGGGCCGCCACCTGCCGCGGTGCGGGAGGAGGTGCCGGAAATTTCCTCCTAAACCCGGGTGCCCCCCACGTCCGGGGTGGCGGCTGGACCTCCCTTGACTCCAGTGCCCTGGCACCGGACCCTCCTGGGGTCCACCCCACTTTGACCAGCGCCACAGCAGTCGCCAAAAACACTGCGGGTCCCCGGCCGTGCCACAGCCCCGCCGCGCGGGGGAATATAAGCGGCGGACGGGGCATTGTTTCGGGCCACCGGGCCCCAGTGGTGGGCCACCTACAGCCGCCGGGGGTCGGGACCAGTGTGAAAGCGAACTGACGTTGGCCATTGAGAGGGCGGCGGAGGCAGCCATACCAGGGAAAGGGCCCCCCGTCCCCGGGTCGCAGGTACAACCAAAAATGGGGGTTCTACAACCAGGAGGTCGGAAAAAACCCACATGGTTAATCCCCCGGGAAGTTGTACGCGGGGGGCCGACACCCAACAACGGGAGCTGCTGCGGAGGTTGTGAGGCACGCTGGGCAGGCACGGGGCGGGTTGGGGAGGCCAAATTTGGCCGAATGGTGCGCGGTTTTTAAAAAACACACCAAGCTGGCCGAGCTGTGGGGAAAGGGTGGGGACTCCCCTCCGGAAAAGACCCCCCCCGCCCCCACCCCACCTCAGCCGTTACAGGAGCCGAGCGCTGTGGAGATGTTTGTCTCGAGGGGTAGCAGGCCCAACCCCCCGCCCGTGTCCAGCGGCTCGGTTCAGCTCCTGGGCGAGGCTTTTCTGGGCGCCGTCGCGCTCCCCCGACGCCACTGACCCACCCTTCACCCCCCGGGAGCTGGTAGGGGCCGGGAAGGGGAGGGGGGACACCGCTCCGGGCGCTGACGGAATCACCTACCGAGTGGCCCACGTGGGGGGCCCCCGGGGAGGCGGCACCCGGGCCCTGATAACTCCTCCGGCTGGCCGGCCGCTTCCCCTCGGCGGGGAAGGGGCCCGAATCCAGCCCATCCCTAACCCCAGGGAACCCCAAACCCGCCCCCAATCTCCCTGATGACTCAGGGCCCAAGAGGGCGGAGAGGAGGGTGCTGCCCCGCCTCCTGTGGCCCCGGGGGAACCTCCACCCACACATTTTGGTTTCACACAGGGGGGGGGCACCTCCAACAGCGTCGGGCCCTCCTGGCCCAAACGAAAAACCCCCTGCGCGCCGTTTTCCCTTGACCGGGAGAAGGCGTTTGAGGGCCCAACGCCCCGCCATCCTGGCCGCGCTGGGTGCGGCGGGGCGTGCGGGGCGATCCTCGCCTGGTTTGAGGTTTACCTCTGGCACCGCCGTCCAGGGTCGGTTCCAGGGGCGCAAAATCCAGCTACGGGGGAGTGGAGAAGGCACGCCGCAGGGGGGGGGTCCTAAACCCCCCCCTTTTTAACCCCCGAGGGGCAGCTGGTCGGCCTGCCGTTCCCGGGGGGGCACGGCACTTTTCACTACGCCCACGACTTGGGCCTGGTCGTCACTGGCCGGGGTGACCGGGGGGCTCTGAAACCCCGCAAAACCTTGACCTGGAGTGCAAGGCAGAGAGCGGGTCTCAAGATTCGGCTGAGAAGCCCAAGGCCAGGGGTTCAAGGCCGCTGCCCCCCCCCGGGCTGCCTTACAAACAGGGGATCAGGTGGCTTTACCCCCGCCTTCGTACCTCGGAAAGTGGCTTGACCGGGGGCCCCCACTTTACTTCAGGTAAAAATTAGGGGGAAGGGGGAGGACCAGGCTCCGTCATGAGGGCCATGACGAGGCACACGCCGGGCCACGCATCAGGCTGCGCCTCTTCTACTGCACACTGTGCGCGCCCTTTTAGACTCGCGCGCCCGTGCTTGTCTCGTTTTCGCTCACTCAGCAGAGGAAGTTAGAGGTCCCTTTAGAAACCCAGCTTTTAGGACCCTGCTGGGGCACCGCGCTGGGGAAACACCCGCGTCATGCAGGCGGAGGCCGTTTGGGGCCCCCAGCCCCCAGGGTTCGACAGACGTGGCCGTGGGTGGCCCAAAATCCTCGCCAGGCAAGGGGGTCTGTCGCGCGGGAAGGCTGTCGGGGGCTTGCCCAGGAGCAGCTGACCCATCGCCGGCAAAACCTGGCTGAAAAGGGTGGCAACCCGCCATCCACCCCCTCCCCGGCCCCACCCACCTCTGTGGACGGACTGACCGCCCCCGCTTTTT
The DNA here is from genome assembly GCA_016584305.1 of Chionoecetes opilio. Lineage (NCBI taxonomy): Eukaryota > Metazoa > Arthropoda > Malacostraca > Decapoda > Majidae > Chionoecetes > Chionoecetes opilio. The sequence continues at coordinate 280,271 of JACEEZ010012393.1, read as the reverse complement.
CAACTAGTCGCTCCGCCACCGTGGCAGCCCTCTGCCGCCCGGTGATTATCGCCACACTGCCGGCCGCGAAGGCGTTTTGCACGCGGGAGGGGCGAGCACACGCCCGCAGGGGGGGCCCACGCCAATGTTCCCGAGCGTCGCCCGCAGGTGGGGCGCCCCCAATGTTCCCAGCAGCGTGGGTCGCTATCTACTACACCGACGGGTCCCCTTGACCTGAGAGAGGCGGACAGGTGCTGCGGTGGTTTTCGGGCGGTGAGGGGCCTTTCCCGGAGGAACCCGACCATTGCTCCAGCGCAGACGGAGTGGTGGCGAAGAGCGCGCCCTACAGCACGCCCCGGGCCCCACAGGAGGAGGGTTTTGGGGGATTACACCGACTCCATGTCTGCCCTGAGGTCCCACGGGAGCCCCAAACGTGGAAACGTGCAGCCACCACCGCCTCCTGGGCCACATCCAGGGTCGCCGCGCAGGGCGCTGTTTTAAGGTTCAACTGGGGGGCCCAGCCATGGCGTCCGTGGCAACGGAGGGGGCCGTGAGGGGGCCCGGAGGCCCCCAACTCAGCGGGGCCTTGCGTCTTACCCCGATCCAAGGGCCAAAGGGACTGGCCAGACGCGCTGCCCCCCTGTGCCGCGAACAAAAGTATCCCAGCTGGTGCAGACATCGGGCAGGCGCCGGCACAAAAAAGCCCCCGAAAAAAAACGAGCCTTTCGCCCCGCCCCGCAGCTGTCCCGACCGAGGAGGCGTTTTACCCCTTCGGCTTGGGTACGTAACCCTGGATGAGTGAGGGAGGGTTTGAGGAGCGGCCCTGGAGCACTGTCCTTTTATATGACCCCCCCTTTTCCCCCGACCCCCTACCTGCTTTTCCGTCCCCCTACAGAGCGGCTCAGACAGTGCGTCGGCCGGAAAGCGCGGCCGCCCTGTACGGCAGTTTCAGAAAAAAACTGCCCCTGCTGCTGGAGGTGGCGCTGCCGCCCCCCCCCCCGTGAAAACTAAGGAGCGGGAGTGACCTCCCCCCCGCCCACCTGCCTGACTGTGGTGCGGCTACACGGGGGGTGATGCCCGCTCATTTTTTATGGCTGTAGTGAGTATTGTATTTTATGTAGGCAATGTAATGTATATGTATATAATTTTTGTAATGATGTAAAAATAAAAAAAAAAAAAAAAGGAGCCTGGAGGAATCCGGGGGTTTGGGAGAAGGGAGGTCTCCCTACCTCACACGCGTTCAACAAGGCGAAGCTGCTCAAGTTTGTGGAGGCCTACGATGGGCTTCAGAAGCACAAGAAAAGACTTCGGAAAAGGCAAGGGTGAAGGGGATTCTTTCAAGGGGACCCTGAGACTTTTTCGATGGGCGCACAGAGATGCCCTTTAGAAAACCAAAACGAGGGGAAAGGGCCTTCCTCATCACCAAAGCGAGGAGATCGACTTCCTCCAGACGGTGGACACTGTGTCACGAGGGTCCCAAGAAAAAAGCGGAAGCGGGAAAAAGCGGAGGTGGCGGAAGCAGGCTGCGGAGAGGAAAAAAAGATCGCCTAAGTAGTTGGGGCCCTTTAAGCCCGGGGGGTTTATGTCTTTGTCTCTCACGAGAAAAAGGGTGAAGTGATGCCGAGTTCAAGTGCCTAAGTCCTCCCAAAGAAGAGCTGGAAGAAGTCTGACATGATCCTGTCAAAGGAAATGACCCAAAACTGACCGCTCAAGGTCTCAGATCCGGTGCGATGGGAGTGGTAGGAGCCGTGCCAAAACAACCGGTCAGAACATCACAACTCACGCTCTCTACGAGCTTTACCGCCCCCATCGGAGAAAGAACCGAAAAGGAATGGGCCCCTGCTGAGAAGATCGAAATCCCAGAGAATGCCTTGTGCTACTTCACTGGATGCCAGCAGGCGAATCGCTGGGAGCGTAAACGCGTGAGAGGCTCGCCATTTAGTCACAGGGGGGGGACAAGGGGTACCTTGGGAAATGCCAAATCCCCCCAAGGGACTGGGGATCACATGGGAGAGGCGTCCTCAAAGGCGGGACCGAGCTGGAGGGGCTGGGGCGCCATCAAGGAAGTGTTGACAACTGCCTCGAACACGGGCCCCCAAAGGAGGGCCTGCATCAAGATTCAGGAGGGCGGGAAGGGAAACTCCTTGGTTTTCTGCAGGCCCCCCATCCCCGGAAGTGATCCTTGGGGGCGTTTTCAAACACTGTTAGGACCCTCTGGGGGGCCTAACGTCCCTCTCTTTGTCCGGGTTTCCAGGACCCGTGGGGGGCGTCCCCGACCCGAAAACTTGAGTCCTCTGGATGGAAAACCCCTTTCTCCTGACAGGCGGCTTCTGATGCAAGGGGGAAGCTTTAGCGAGTCAAAAGTGCCATCGAAAAGGAAGCCATCCAAAGGGCGATAAAGGAGCCTCGGTCTCTCCACCTTCCGAGAGGCTATTGGGGGGCGACTTTTAAGAGGGGCACCAGGGGTTTTTATCAAGCGAGAGGATGCGAAGGGAAACTCGCCTCAAGATTTTCTTTCAGGTCTCAGTTTCGCTGACCCTCAGAATTCGGCCCTGGAACAGGGCCCCCCTTCGTCGCCCCCCTCTACCATTCCGTGGAACGAGGCCATGGTCTTCCCATGCTCCCCACAACGATTTCCTCTTCATAGGGAACTTTTCAGGGAACCTCAAAGAACGTTTGAAGTGGCCCCGAAGGATTCAAGCGCCCTCTCGGTAGGCAAAGACTGGTGCCTCCTCTCTCTTCGAGAAAAAGGGTTTCAAAGGGAAAAGAAGGCCTCCATGGGCCCCGAACGAAGAGGGAGGGGGGGAAGGGACTGAAACTCTGGACGGGAAAAGGGCCCTTTAACCCAACAAGCCTCTTCAGGGGTTCTTTTGTTCCAGGTCAGAAAGGGGGGATCTCCTGCCCCAGGGGCAAGGCGAGGGAAATGGGCCCCACCCGGCTAAAGCCCGCAGGGGGGGGGGATCCCCTCTTGCAGGATGAAAGGACGATTGACCAGGTCAAGGTGGTCAACGACGTTGCGAACGGGGGGTGGCCCTGATGACGCCCCAACGCGGTCCCCAACCCCAGAAGAAGTCAGAAGCATTTTCCTTTTTGAAGGTGGGGCCCCGGACAGGAGGGGGTGCCCCCCGACTCCAAGGCACCCTACGGAGCCCTAGCGACGAAATCCGAATAACAAACCTTTTGGGTGCCCTTTGGGAACTGTTTTTTTTTTTGTTTTATTTTTTGTGTTCATTTATTTTTACTTCCTGGTGCGAAAAAGGGAAAAAAATTTTGAATTTTTTTTCATATTTTCAACTTTTTGGGTTTTTTTTTTGCTTTTTTTGAAAAAATGTTTCTTTATGGGGGACCCTTAAGCAAGTCGATTACAATAAAATTTGGGACGAATCTTTTTTTTTATTAATGGAACAAAAACAACATATGGCCCAAAAGTTTTTGTAAAATTTTACATTATGAACAGGCCTAATATATATATATATATATATATATATATAATATATATATATATATATATATATATAATATATAAATATATATATATAATATTTTATATATAATTATAATATATATATATATATATATATCGTGGGAATTTATGTCACACACATATATTTAATTTGAGGTTTTACCTAATGAAAACCCATCGTCTATCTCATCCCTACACAATACCCCAGCTAATCAACTAACTAGGATACTTATCGGTGGATAGTAGGTTGAAATCGCTGTAGGCTTTTGATAAATACTGCCTGTCATGTGACCCGAAGTGGTAGCTGTGATCGAGGCCGCAGGTGAAGTGCGGAGGTGGAGGCGTTATTGTGGTTGGCGTCAAGGAAGTTATTCAGGCTTAATAGACGCAGCAATGTTATTTGCAATGTCGATGAGACAAGTCCTATTGGTTTATCACTTATATGTACAAAATGAACGTATGTACAAATCTCTTCATTATAATCAGAGAAGAGATATTAATCCCGTGAGGGCTGGAAGTGTACTTATATACACAAGCACGTATATTTAACAATAGATGTTACTCCTGCAAGGGCCTGGAGTGTACTAAATTTCCAAGCCAGCGGCGGCGACCGGCCACACAAATCCCACCTACACGTGTCAATCGTCGGTGGCGAGAATCTAATGGGCAGCAGCCAATGACCGCGCTTCTAACCAAGGTGCTAATTATAAGGCGCAAATGCTTAATATTACTGGGAATTATTCTATCCCACCACTTATCACTTACTCAAATTACCTTAATTATTACCCATTACCATTTTAGTTATATATATACATCTCTACGCACCCCTTTGATGAGTGGACAATACCTCCCTCACAGGGGGGGGGGGAAACAACCACAACTCTACCAATTTTTGGAGAGGGTGGTTGGTGGATAATTTCCACAACTGGGGGCCGGCGAAAACTGAAGTTCCGCTTCATGTGACATCACCCAAGGCCACATACGCCGGAACATTTGAATAGGGGTTTTTCGGCACTTTGGTCTTTGACTATTTTGAAATGAATAGTCTGATAAGTTACATGTTAATATACGGGACATACTTGATCGGGGGGAGAGTTATCTCCTGATTTATAATATCCCCATATAGTCATCACCATTGACCTCATTTGTTTTTAGCATCTCTCTGTCAGCGTAAAGTTCAGGGGGACCTAGATAGGAGACTAGTTTACACTCAGATCTTTTAAAATTTAATGAAAGATTTGAGGTAATATATGACTGCCTGTCTACCAGGGATGTATCCAAAATTGACACCTGATCGGCAAATATTGTACCATTCCGCCATGTAATGAGTTCCTTTTGATATTCTCCCACCAAAAATTTAGTAAGATGATGGCTTTTTGGAATTAGTATGGGATGGCAGGTGGTATTTGGAAGATCAGTATCAAATTTCGTCTTCGCACCTAATTATGCCCTCATGATCTAGGTACAAGACCTAATAATTTGATAAATTTTTGTTCCTATGGGGCCTGGCTGAGGCCAAGAGCTGATATTCCTCGGGAAATCCCTGCTTTTGTATTGTTCTGACCCAAAACTTCAAAAAAGTCAAGCTATCCCTTTTCATGGATTTGAAGACAAATTAGTATCTTGATTAGTTTGCTCAATAAGGAAAACCCTTTCTATGTCTATTACAGGATCTGGGATCAATTCAGGTTCCCTTATTATATCTACAGATATATCTGGCTGAGTGGAAACCTGTATAGGCATATTATTACACTCTTTCAGCCAGGTAGGGCCTTTAAACCATAGTCCTGTATTTAATTTGAGGATAGAATTTCCTAGTGACACATTATTATTAGGATTTTCATTACTGGCGATATATTGATTATGAACTGGAATACCACTTTCCTCTAATTCCTCACTAATTAGTGTGGGCAAGAAATTGGTTCCAATTTTGGTAATTAATAGGGGCTGTGCATGACTAGGCATACTCTTCTCTTGTTCGGCATGGTGAGTATGTGGGATGGGTCCCATTATTACCTTACCACCAGCACTGGTGAACATTGAGACGTAATGTATTTTGATGACCTTCCTTAGGTAACGCCCAAAATAATCAGCGCTTATTATTACCTAGCCGCAAAGCCGCCCTCCGGGCGGACTTTTTGGCTAGCTCCTGCGGAGGGCTATTGGTGGGCCTTCGGCCCACCACCTGCGTTTGGTGGGCCTTCGGCCCACCAAACACAGACTCTCCAGATACCCCCTTCTAACTTTCATGAAATCATGGATGTGGGAAATGTATATTAACCCCAACCCATTCAACATCACCCCCAATCCATTCACTCACCCATTACCCATCACCCCCCACCCAAATTCACTCACCCATTACCCTCACCCCCCACCCATTCACTCCCCCATTACCCATCACCCCCCACCCATTGCACTCACCCATTACCCATCACCCCCCACCCATTCACTCACCCATTACCCATCACCCCCACCCATTCACTCACCCATTAACCATCACCACCCCACGCATTCACTCACCCATTACCCATCACCCCCCACCTATTCCCTCACCCATCACCCATCCCCCCCAACCCATCACCCCCCACCCATTCACTCACCCATCACCCCACACCCATTACCCTCACCCCACCCATTCACTCACCCTTTAAACCCATAAACCCTACATCAGGTTTCCTCAATTCTCGAAACACCACTTTTTTTCACAATTCTCCCCAAATTTGGCTGCTAAAAAAAAAAAAAAAAAGTGTCGGATCATCTTATAATGGGCTTTAAACCTTCCCCTGGTCGACCCGATTCCAAAACTGTGCCATATGAGGGGATTCCGCCACAGGGGGGGGCACCCAGAGCGGACACACCACACACACACACACACACACACACACCACACACACACACACACACACACACTTTCGCTTATATTATTATAGATTGAAAGGGACCATCAACGTCCTCGAAGGTATTTCTAACTAGTTTAACACCATTATCCCTCAGCATTTCAGCTGTCTCTTTTAGTCCCTTAACAGTTAAACTAATACCAATATTATTAATTACTACAGCAGGTACCCTACATTTATATCTTCCTAATTGGACTAGGGGTTGAACTATGTCAAAGGTTTGATCCTCTGTATTGGCAAGAAAACCTGTTATGGCTAAGTTCACTTTATTAATTATGGGTAGTTGTAACAATTCAACTATCTCCCTGCTTATGAAGGATCTTTGTGCACCACTGTCAAACATTGTCTTTACTATGACTGAATTACCTTTATGGCTAACATTCAATTCGGCAGTAGGAACAGCTACTGAACTACTCTTATTAGTGACTGCCATTTTAACTACTGTAGGGTCTTAGTTATTATCACTGTTAGGACAAAGAGCGATATTATGAACAGATTGTTTACATTTCCTACAAGTTCTTAAGTTTATAGGGCTTGCATTTGAAGCATGTTTACCACGGAGACAGGTTAGGCAATTACCAAGGCTCATTAACCTTTCAACTCTCGTGTAACAATCTGAATAGATATTACATGTGGAGGGTGGATGTTCCCCCTCACATAAGACACAATTTATTCTTCGTACTTCACTATTAGTAGCCCTGGATATAGGGATTGTATCTATTATTTGAGTAGGTCTAAGTGGTTTACTGGTAGGGTGAGAAGTTTGAATCTTAATTACAGTATGTTTGATTTGCGTAACAGGCGCAGGATAAATACCCACTAACGAGGGATCTTTAAACTCTGAAGGTGGCTGATATAGCTGATTATATTCAGGCGTAATAGTCGTGAGCTCCCGGTGGGGGGGTTCTTGCTTAATACCTTGCAAACTTTGGGTTAAAGAAACTTTAGATGTTGATGGAATATGAGCACACTCCAGTAATCCCTCATATTCAATTACTTTATCGAGATATCTTTGACATTCGTGTTCATGATTGGTCACGCAATGGTGAATCATTTTTTATCCCCAGCTTGTCTTAATTGAACTTCATATTGGAGGTAAACCTCCTCACATTTATTCCATTGCTCATTTAACAATGATAGACCTGTCTTTAAATTCATATAATCAATAGGTATTAGAACATAAGAACATAAGAAAATAAGGAAGCTACAAGAGGCCGCGAGGCCTACACGTGGTAGTTCCTGTCACCTAACACTACCTACATCCACCTTTCCCTCCCATCCATGAACCTATCCAGCTCCCCCTTTAAAGCTCCCCCAAAGACTCAGCACTAACTACCTTTCTACTGAGACCATTCCATTCATTCACCACCCTATTTGTGAACCAGTTTTTCCCTATTTCCTTTCTAAATCTACGCTTTTACAGCTTGAATCCGTTACTTCTTGTTCTACCCTGGTTAAAAGTCGTAAGAACTTTTCCTACCTCTCCTTTATTAAATCCCTTTATCCACTTAAAAACTTCTATGAGATCGCCCCTTACTCTGCGTCTCTCGAGTGAGTGTAATTTTAATAACTTCAATCTCCTCTCATAACTAAAGTTACGCATCCCTTGTATCATTTTGGTCATCCTTCTCTGCACTTTTTCTAGCAACACTATATCCATCCTGTAATATGGAGACCAAAACTGAACTGCATAGTCTAGGTGAGGCCTGACTAGAGCCAGATAAAGCTTTAGAATAACTTCCGCACTTCTACTTTTAACACTTCTGGTAATGAATCCCAATACTCTATTAGCTCTATTTCTGGCCTCAATACATTGTTTCCTAGGTCGGAGGTCTGGGCTCACCCTCACTCCAAGATCTTTTTCATCTTCTGATCTTTTCAGCGATACATTGCTTATGGTGTATCTATTACCAGGGTTTTTTCTACCAACATTCATAACGCTACATTTATCAATATTAAATTCCATCTGCCATCTGACTGCCCACTCGTTAAGTTTATCTAAGTCTCCCTGCAATATGTTTACGTCAGACTGTGATCCAATAATCCTACCTAACTTAGTATCATCAGCAAACTTGCTGATATCACTGCTAATCCCACTATCCAAGTCGTTGATGTAAATCAAAAATAGTAATTGGCCCAAAACACACCCTTGTGGAACTCCACTTGTCACCAGTCCCCATTCAGATTTGGAACCATTAATTGTAACCCTTTGTTGCCTATTACTTAGCCAAACTTTGATCCAATGAAGAACCTTCCCATCTATACCATGAGCCCTCACCTTATTTAAGAGTCGCTCGTGTGGTACTTTGTCAAATGCCTTACTAAAGTCCAGATATATTATATCATAATCCTTATCATTATCTGCCGTCTCATAAACTTTCCTATAAAATCTCAATAAATTGGTGAGACATGACCTACCCTTGGTGAATCCATGTTGTGAATCATTGATCAAACTATGTTTATCTAACTGCTGTCTAATGTTTTTTGCAATAATAGATTCCAATAATTTACCCACCACTGATGTTAGACTTACGGGTCGATAATTTGACTTTAGTCCTCTGTCTCCCTTCTTAAATATGGGAACAACATTTCCTTTCCTCCACAATAATGGCACATCGCCTATCTCAACCGATTTCCTAAAAATGTGCACCAACGACTCACTAACAACCTCCTTGCATTCCTTTAATACTCTGGGATACACTTCATCTGGTCCTGGCGATTTAAATGTTTTCATTTTTTCTATACCCTCCTCCACCATTTCCCTAGTTATCACAATATCTTTGAGTTTCTCCTCATCGCTTCCTTTGAACATCTGTTCACTATCAGGTATCGTCTGTGTATCCTCCTCCGTAAAAACACTTAAGAAATAATCATTTAGACTCCTACACATATCCTCATCCGTATTTAAGACCTCACCCTGTCCTGACCTTAACGGCCCAACTAATTCCCTTGTCTTTGTTTTATAAACCTGATAGAACCCCTTTGGGTCCCTTTTCGCCTGTTCTGCTACTTTAATCTCATAATTGTTCTTAGCAACTCGAGTTAATTTCTTCACTGTCCTCGCCATCACGTTATACTGTTCTTTGTTTACCAATCCTGCCTTGAATCTTAAATAAATGTTTCTATTAACTCCAATGTTGTGTCTTAATTGCGTCCTCACATTTATTATATATTCGTATGAGCATTGCTCATTTAGCTGATAATGAATGCTTAGCTAATTTCGCCATGATTTAGTTAATAACTGTCAAATAACATATTAAATCCAAGATTACGTCACTACAAATAATTGTTAGTTGATAATTATTATATATCCTAAGTGGTAGTAGTGCCTGCTCGGCCTAACAAGACGCGTAGCAAAGCGTATATAATTTCAACCCCCACAACTAACTACGTAACCTCTTGGTGTTATCTACTACCTGGCGTATGGTAGTTGAACGGCTGTTGACTTGTATCTGACGCCGCGAAACACCTCACCTCCGCCCTCATAACCAGCAATTGTGGTAGGCTCATAATTACGCCTCACAACGACCACCTTGAATCACATGAACATCAATATTCCTCACTCGGGGCACCAATGTGGGAATTTATGTCACATACATATATTCAATTTGAGGTTTTACCTAATGAAAACCCATCGTTTATCCCATCCCGACACAATACCCCAGCTAATCAACTAACTAGGATACTTATCGGTGGATAGTGGGTTGAAATCACTGTAGGCTTTTGATTAATACTGCCTGTCTTGTGATTCGAAGTAGTAGCCGTGATCGAGGCCGCAGGTGAAGTGCGGAGTTGGAGGCGTTATTGTGGTTGGCGTCAAGGAAGTTATTCAGGCTTAATAGACGCAGCACTGATATTCGCTATGTCGATGAGACAAGTCCTATTGTTTTATCACTTATATGTACAAAATTAACGTATGTACAAATCTCTTCATTAAAATCAGAGAAGAGATGTTAATCCCGTGAGGGCTGGAAGTGTACTTATATACACAAGCACGTATATTTAACAATAGATGTTACTCCCGCAAGGGCCTGGAGTGTACGAAATTTCCAAGCCAGCGGCGGCGACCGGCCACACAAATCCCACCTACACGTGTCAATCGTCGGTGGCGAGAATCTAATGGGCAGCAGCCAATGACCGCGCTTCTAACCAAAGCGCTAATTATAAGGTGCAAATGCTTAATATTACTGGGCATGTTCAATTATTCTATCCCAGCACTTATCACTTACTCAAATTACCTTAATTATTACCCATTACCATTTTTATTATATATATACATCTCTACGCACCCCTTTGATGAGCGGACAATACCTCCCTCAAAAGGGGGGGGGGAAACAAACCACCACTCTACCAATTATTGAGAGGGTGGTTGGTGGATAATTTCCATATATATATATATATATATATATATATATATATATATATATATATATATATATATATATATATATATATATATATATATATATATATATATATATATATATATATATATATATATACAGACATGCCCTCGGTTTTCGAACATAATTCGTTCCCAAAAGTTGTTTTAAAACGAATTGTTCTAAAACCGAAACACATGTTTCCATAAGAATCAATATAAAATGGATTAATCCGTTCCTGACCCCCAAAATAAAGACCTATTTATTTCTTTTTTAGCTGTATTTCATTCATATTCACATTTTAATTCACTCATTCACTAACCAAACTTAATCTAACCTAACCTAACCTAATCCCACGTTTTAACCTTCTAACTAAAGCCAAATCTGCATTAAAAAGTGTTCGCGGTAACG
>JACEEZ010012393.1:259139-264139 GCA_016584305.1 Chionoecetes opilio | reverse complement strand
TACAGAAGTTGTTTAAAAAAGAATGAATCGAAAGTTCTGGGTATGGTTTTTTGTAAAAGAACAGCCCCCAAATTGTTTGTTGGGGGAAAGGGGACAAGTATGGGTTTAATAATTTGGAACTCCCTTTCTCAGATTTGATCTAAGATTGTGCCAAAAAAAAAAGGAATAGATTTGGTTTTTTAAGGGCCCAATAAAAAAATGGTTTGCTCTCCCCATTCAAAGTTTTTAAAAAAGAACGATTATAATTTTGGTTTTCTCTGACATCCCCCCTCTGAAAGACTATCGAGCGAGCGCGAAGCGCTGCGAGTCTTACTGATACGGGATTTTTCTCGGCTTAGCGGCCCACCCGACCCAACCCACCATCCGTTTCAGGAGCTTATTTTGGAATCCCGCTTCCGATTGAAAAGCGGTCTTTACACATTCAATCCATTCGTCATATTCAACCCCATTAGCCTAAAGAACAAATTTCCTGCTGTCGGGTTTCTACGGGCTCGCTCGTCCTTTGCCGATTAAGGCGTCTTACTGTATATTTCATAGTTGATCTATTGAAATACGTAAAATTGCGCGGTAAAGTAGTCGACGTAAGATTAATTTGACATTCATGTAGACTAAATTAACAATTGATAACAAACAGAAAATGAGTGATAGGAAAGAAGCTTGTAGAGCACAACTATTGATAGATTTTAGACTTAAAAATAATGCCAATCTACAATAGCACCAATACTATAGCAGTCACAAATGAATTTTGAGATGAAGGTGTACAGAGGATAGAAACCCAAAGAAGGTAGTTTGGTAGCAAAAGTTTGATGCCAAACTCTATACAAAGTTTATGATATGTCTAGAGCAACATCAAAGAGTTTACAGATGCCTAAAAAAAGAGGATGATTAGGATTCCATTAGAAAAAGCTAGATCGTCAATGGATCACCCAATATGGAACATAAATGACGATCATATATATATATATATATATATATATATATATATATATATATATATAATATATATATATATATATATATATATATATATATAAATATATATATATATATATATATATATATATATATATATATTATATATAATATATATATATATAATTGTGATAATACACATCCTTAAGAATATTTTTATGCATAAAATCCTTTACAAAGGCAGGAAATCAAGGGTATAGGACGGTAGTTGGAAGAAATAGAATATTCCCCCTTCTTAAGAACAAGTCAAAATATATTAAATATCTTACCAGTAGGATATATAAAATCTGTCATTACGAAAAATCCTATTATATATCGCATATAATTGTTACAGAGTGCAGGAATCAAACCCTGCTTCATCAGTGGAGTTATGAACAAAGGTCTGAGCAAGGGGTGTGAGCAAAGATTTCAGGTTTATAAACATATGAGATAGCTGTGAAGCTGACTGAATGAATCAGAGAAGAGGATACAGAAGGTTGTTGGAGATAGTTTTCGCTATGTGCCAGAGGTCACAAACTCACAAATGGAGTTGTAACTAGAAATATAAAAAACAATTCTAATTGAAGGATTTTTTGACATATCAAAGATTAAACTTTAAATGACTGCAAGCAAAAATATATAATATATTATTTTTAAGAGATAGATGGTTAGGATATTGTTTATGAGCAGCCTCTCTATCTCGGAAACCATAAAAGAAGACTGAGTTCAAATAAAAGTTTACGAGGCTTAGGATTAAAAAAAATATTGTTAGTCCTAAGGATTGGAAATAAAAGGAAGGCGGTGGCCGAGTGGTAAGAGCATGGAAGTGGTGAGCTAAACTACTCGAGTTCGAGTCCCGCCAGGTGCAGATTTTCCTTCGTCGTCGGGTGTCCGAGGTTTACCCATATGTCGCCCATCAACCCTATCTTTCACGGCGAATGCATCGGAGGACACTGGGTGGCTGCATGAAACTCTAAAAGGAGTCCACTATAACAATTCTGCCTACGCCAATACGGATGAGTGCCAACCGTCATGGTCGTCATATAAACCCATAGAGGGGTCTATGGAGACCTAGGGAGGTCTAGGGAGACCTCATGGAAGTTGCCTACAGGCACCATAGGCATAAACATAGGATATGTGGAATATTTACCGATAAGTAATATAAATTTCGTATGTTATTCGTACTGCACAAAGGTATGATCTACCACAGAAGGCACAAACATTTCCATATTCAAAACATATCCAAAACATATTTAATAAAATAAATGCCCAGACCATTGGAATCCAGCAAAGACAAGCGTTTGAAGCAAGTTGGCCAGAAGGATTCAACAAGCCGATTGTAAACCGAGTCAAAACCATGGTCGGAAATGAAGCAAAGAGAACACATACCACTGATAAAAAGGGCCCAGATGGACTGTGAACTAATCTTCTCAAGGCTGATGATATCAATACAGTATCGAGACATTGATGTAAATTCAGTCATGGGATATGAGCTGGCACCTCTTCCAACGTCGCTCTTTGATGGCACAAAGGACCAACTTGAAATGAGAATAGCTAAAGCCAAAGCTATGCTCAAGAAGACTCTCCAAGTGGAACATTCCTCCAGGACATTCACAAGCCACACAGATGCAATATATATATATATATATATATATATATATATATGAAGAGAGAGAGGAGAGGGAGAGAGAGAGAGAGAGAGAGAGAGAGAGAGAGAGAGAGAGAGAGAGAGAGAGAGAGAGAGAGAGAGAGAGAGGAGAGAGAGAGAGAGAAAAGAGAGAGAGAGAGAGAGAGAGAGAGAGATGGATGTGCAGCAATGTGGATAGTTCACTGGCCAACGAAGGGAGTCGTCAATAATTATGTGAATGCCTTTGTAGATTATGTGCTTTCCAAGAAGACCGTTTCGAGCAACGTATTTGTAGTGTTTGACAAATATCACAAGAAAGGCATCAAGAGCAGCACAAGGGCTGCACGATTTGCTGGAGTGCAGTACTGCAAGGAACATGTCATTACGCTGACAACGCCAATTCCCTCCCGAGACGTTGTTCTCAATGTGGCACACAACAAGGAGCACCTCATTGAGATGATCACTGAGGAACTTCTAGATATAATGCAAGGACTCCGGTTACCAAACAGACTTATTGTCACAGGGAAAGCTGATACTCCTGCTGAAGTCTGGCAAGGTGTACGAGTGGAGAGATCAGATTTGCAAACTAACCATGAGGAAGCAGACGTCATCATTCCACACCAGGTTGTCCAGTTTGTTTCTAACACCAGAAAGACTATTAAAGTAATCTCAGATGACACAGGCGTGTTTGTATTGCTTGTACATTACTACCACTACTGTCAACTCTGCATGCCTTGTCATGGAACCGACTTCTTCTGAAAGGACTTCAGTGAACATTGGAGACACCGTAATAAAAAAACCCAGGCTATTGTCCCGCAGCTGCTGGTAGCACATGCGTTGACAGGATGCGACACAGTTGGTTGCTAATTTGGAATTGGAAAAATCTAAGCAGTAAAAGTCCTAAAGGCAGCATATAAACTGGACAGCATAAGACAACCTGAAGCCCAACACGAGACAATAATTCGAGAAGCAACCCAGTTTATTGCAGCATGCTATGGATCGAACGTTGGACCAATCGACAGCATGTCAGATATCCGATACAGACATTGGATCTCCAGCATTGGCAGAAAAAGTGCTGCGTCTGTTCACCAACTTAAGAATCTTCCTCCTACAAGTGAAGCGTTTGTCGAGAACGTGAAAAGAGCACATTTTCAAGCATGCATTTGGAGGTCGGCACTGACGGGTGAGGCACCAGATATGGACCCTCTAGAGAACGGCTGGGTATCTGATGACGATTTCGGTGTATTAATGCCAGTGACCCTCCCACCACAAACGGAAATTGCTCCAGCAGCTGTTATGAAGCTGATCCAATGTGGCTGCTCAAGCGAAACACCATGCTCAACTGAGAGGTGTGGATGTGTGGCTGGTCAGATGTCCTGTTCTGCTTTTGTCGCTGGTCGATCATAAAAAAGAACATGTCAGAATCGCTGGACTTTGATGAAACAACGGGTAGAGGATGCCATTGACTCGGATGAAGATGAAAGTAATGATGAGGATGACAGTGATGACTGATGTGTTTGATTATATGAGAGTTTCCTCATTGGACGCTACTGCAATAGATCTCGTCTCTAAGACACTTGTGTATTTTGTTATGTTCTAGTGGGAATAGATTAGCTGAATCCCTTGGATTCATGAAATTCTGTGGATATAAAGCTGATTATTCTCTGTAAATATGTTAATGTATACGCTACCCATTTTTGCGGCCCTCTTAGATTGGGTATTCAGAAATACTGTTATTGTACTTTTCCCAGTCTAATTAGATGGTTAAATCTTATTTTTTGTAATGTATTATTAGTTTAACAGACCGTCTATTTTTTCAGACCGTATAAATAAAAGTGTCTATTGTAATTTCATTGGTGTTATTGGATTCCTTGACCACCAAAACCTATGGTTAGACACCAAAATGACTGTTGTAAGTCAAATATTAAGGAAGTTATCAATATAAAACCAGTACTATGTTGGTGTATTATGTATATTAACCGCCATTTTGAATTTCTCAAAATGCTCAAGGGTGCCATAATTACAACCGACGGATTCTTATTAATGGCACACTCAGTGATCAAATCCGCAGAGAACAATTATGCACCACAAATTCCAAGGTTCCAACCCCTGGCTGCTGGACTATATGCTTATGTGTGTTCTGAGACGGCACGGGAGCTACGTAAGTTCAGAAAATATTTTTGTGATTGGAGGAGCATAGAGAATATAATATTCTAACATAATAAGCTGAAGGGTTAACAATATGGGTGTGAAAGATGATAGCCAAAGCTAGTGTTGAACATTGGAAATCCCCAGGAATAGATATTTTAGCAAATGGAAAACTAGTCAAGATATGCCTTACGTCGGAAGTTCATGTTAAACATTTACATGATCGGATATTTTACGTGAAATATTAGGGTTTAAATACATTTTGTCAGTGAGT
>JACEEZ010012393.1:251639-254139 GCA_016584305.1 Chionoecetes opilio | reverse complement strand
TGAGTCCAGGAAATGTGTCATTCCTATCACTGTTCCTTGTATAGTATCAAAGTAATATTCATCCTTGTATACACTGTTGTATAGTGAAATGTTCCTAGACTAGTTAGTTACCTCACTTCCGAGCAAATAGTTTCGTTTCTGTGGCATTTATAGTTGATGTGAATAAATAAACTTGAGAAATGATATTTGTATTGTCTCGAAAAATCAACTACCCTGTGCGACCCCTAATCTTGAAAGATTCACATGAAACTTTTTGTGCTTTTGTTTCTTGCCATTCCTCACATAATTCATGGGTGCCGTAAGAGATTTCAAACTTTCATTTTTTGAACCACCCTAATATATATATAATATACGTATTATATATATATATATATATATATATATATATAATATATATATATATATATATATATATATATATATATATATATATATATATATATATATAATATATATATATATATACGTAAATATATCCATCGTAACCATCCATCTCCTGAAACTCATGCCCTTTATATTTCTGCCCGTAATCATGCCAAATCTTTACTCCAACCTACCAAAAACACCTTAATTCATAGAAAATATCAAAATATACCTGAATTTCAAATTCCTCTCGTGACTTCTGGATATGGCTAATAACATCTCTAACCATTTTCTTCTGCATCCTTCCCTTCTATGCTTACCCAAATGGCTCCACAGCTGTCTCATCTATTTCTAAAGCTGAACTCTTCGCTCGAACCTTTGCTGAAATTCCAAGCTGGTTGATGAAGGGCTTGTTCCTCCTTTTCGTCTACCCTCTGACTATATTATGCTTGTTATTAAGATCCTTCGTAATGATAATTTCTTTGCCTTTTCTGACCTAGATTCTCGGAAAGCTCACGGTCCTGATGGAGACCTTGCTATTGTTCTCAAAAACTGTGCTTCTATGCTTGCACCCTGCCTGGTCAAACTTTTACGTCTTTGTATATTTACTTCCACCTTTCCTATTTGGCGACTTCAATGCTACTACTGGCACTTTGAGAGATGGCTACGAGTTATGTGTTGGTCCCCATGGCTGCGGTACCAGAAACACCAACAGTTCTCTGGTTCTGAATTTTGCAAGGTCCAGAAGGTTGAGAATTGCAGGTTCTTGGTATCAGAGACCAGAGCTGCACCGCTGGACATGGTATAGTAATGCCGGAGGGGTAGCTGAGGAGATCGACCACGTCCTCGTTAGTACTCGTTGGAGGATCCTCCAGAACTGCAGGGTTTACCGGAGTGCTGAGTTCTTTGGAACAGATCACAGACTTGTTGTTGCTACACTCAAGCTTCATGTCAAGTCCAGAAGAATCTCAAGAGGTAACCAAACTGTGTTTCATCTTGAGAAACTGAAGGACTTGACATGTGCTCATGAGTATGCGGTGGCAGTCTCAAATCGGTTTGATGTGCTCGGTGCCCTCGAGGACCCTGTTGAACTGTGGAATACCTTCAAACGTGAAACTCTACAGGCTGCCAAGGAGTGTATTGGGGAGCGCCCGAAGTCAAGGCGTGGTTTTGTCTCGACGGAGACGCTGGAACAAATCGAGGAGAGTCGCGCTGCCAGACTGGCTGGGAACCGGTCCCAGCACAGGGCTCTGTCACACCGGACTAGAACCCTCCTGGGGAGAGACAACGAGAGGTATGTCAGGAGTCTCGCTGAGGATGTCGAGGGTCATTTGAACGCTAATGACCTCCGACCCGCCTACCGAGCCCTGAAGAAGCTCCGCCCCAAGTCTCCATCTCGGGCGAGTGCTATTCGAGCAGCAGATGGGCGCCTCGTGTCAGACATGGATGGGCAGTTGGCTCGTTGGGCTGAGTACTTTGGGCAGTTGTTCACGGTGGACCCTCCAACTGAGCAGCTTCACACCACTGGATTACAGGCAGTGGATGCCGATCCTCCCATTGACGAAACCGCACCCTCTCTTGACGAAGTCAGAGAGGCTGTGGCTAAGTTGAGGGGATGGAAAGGCAGCTGGTGTTTGTAATATCAGTGCGGAGCTCCTCAAAGCTGGGGGTGAGGCCATGATCCGCGGGTTGCATGCTGTCCTGACTGCCGTGTGGCAATCAGGTACCATTCCTCCTGACTGGAAAAGGGGGCTGGTCGTCCCTATCTGGAAAGGGAAAGGGAACCGTCAGGACTGCAACAATTACCGCGGTATTACACTGCTCAGCGTGTCAGGCAAGGTGCTTGCCCATCTAATGCTGATACGGATCCTCAGTCATCTGCTGAAGCATCACAGAGTCTGTGCTAACCCTTATATTTTGGGCCTCGTCCTCAATCTGCTTTGTGACAAAATGTAACAAGGGGTAGCAAACTAAGTGGGTAAACTACTAGTTCTTATTTTGGTATTATTCTACTGTTTGCCCATACTTCCCCCTCTACCCCAAAACAAGCTTGGGGACCTGGTGGGATGCGGGATATTTAGCTGGGGTACAAAATATGCGTCGCATCCACATAGTTTTTGAGTTAGGGGTATTATAA
>JACEEZ010012393.1:244139-246639 GCA_016584305.1 Chionoecetes opilio | reverse complement strand
ACAAGGTTATAGATCAAAGTGATTGTGGAGCATCCGTCAGCAACACCAAGATCACTGATCTTGTTTTTGCCGATGATGCAGTAATCTTTGCTGAGTCGCTGGAGGTCCTGGTGATGGCTCTCGAGGCGCTGCACGAGGAGGCAAAGCCTTTGGGACTTGAGGTCTCCTGACTCAAGACCAAGGTCCAGGTATTTGGAGACTTACTAGATGAAGCAGTACAGTCTGTTCATGCGTGTGGCGAGGACATTGAGATCTTGGAAAGTTTTACATACCTTGGTAGCGCAGTCCATAATGACGGCGGGTCACGTCAAGAAGTCTTACGGCGGATTGGCATAGCCCACGGTGTTATGGACTCGCTCAGCGGGAGTATTTGGCGTTGTCGGTACCTGTGCAGGAGGACAAAGATCCGGATCTTCAAGTCGCTTGTGATCCCTGTCTTACTCTATGGTTGTGAGACATGGACACTAAATAATGACTTGAAGAGACGAATCAATGCCTTTGGTAATAAGTGTCTTCGCAGAATCATGGGGTATCGCTGGGATGATTACGTGTCAAATCAGCGATTGCACCGTGAGACTGAATCGAGGCCTATTACCTGCATAGTCCGTCAGCGCCAACTTCGGCTATATGGGCATGTGGCACGCTACCCTGAAACCGATCCTTCTCATCGGGTTGTATCTGTAAGAGACAATCCGGCGTGGAGGAGGCCAAGGGGGCGCCCACAAGGCTCGTGGCTCGGGCAAGTTGATGTTTCTTGTCGAGAGCTGCTTGGTATGGGAAAGGAGCCTGGTTGCAGGGTCCATGAATCCCCTCAGGTAGTCCTGGCATACCATTTCTGTCAGTAGCGATCCCTGAACCAGAAGACAACCTTGCTGAGGATGCAGTAGGGGCCTGCGTGTTGGGGAAAATTGAGCATGGTGAAGCAGATTAAGGAAAGTAGCCAGACTTGGAAGGGAGTGGTGTGGAGAATCAAGAACAAGTAATGGCCAAATTATGCTTAAGCATACATGCACATTTTGCTCTGAAACAAAATATATATGTAAGAAATACATCGATCCACAGTACATATTCCTGGTGAATTCATAACTTTCAGCAGCCAATGAACTAGTACTTAGAACACAAGTACTACACATAATTATTTGGGTAAAATTGGAGCATTTACCGCTAATCATATACATTATTTTGGAGTTAATATTCTTATTACTGTGTCTAACTAGTAGGGGATCTACTCTCTAACATTTTTGTTGCAACTCAAAATTTCCCCAAAAAATTACAATTATCTATTAACGCACGTTCAAGTCTGCCACAGCTTGCAATCCAATAATAACCATCCTACACTACTTGGGATACTTTTTCTAGACTTACCTAAAGGTTATCAAGCTAACTTAACCTCCTAGACCCCCCTTTTCTCCCCCTAAGGGTTATTAACATAGCCTAACTTGACCTCCTAACCGGGAGGCATATTCCGTTTTCTGGAAGAGTATGTCGCGCTTACTTTTGAACACGTCAGTTTAGGTTACGGTAGGTTACGGTTAGGGTAGGTTAGGTTTCTTTCATATTATACAGTAACTTTATGTGGGAATCACAATGAGGGTATTTTCGAGAAACTTCGGAGATGAAAATTTGAGATGATTAGTTTTGGAGTTACAGCAAAGCGTCGATCTTCACTCGGAAACCACATACTCGCAGAGATTTGGGGAATATACAACCGGGAGGATTATTAAAAAACTATTAATTTACGGCATAGATAATAAAGAGCAGACCCCCACTTACTAAACCTAGAAATGCAAATATAAACTTCAAAATTATGTAAATGGTTAGGGGCATAATTTAATGCTACACATATGCCTTGGCTTCATATCGATTTTTACTAATGCTATGACGGTATTAATTTAATTTTGGTAAATAATCCGCTGGAGTAGGTAGCCGCTAACCAGCCGGGACAGCCTCGCAAACACGCACAATCAGATTAACTTATTTACCCTAAATAACTCAACAAAACCTAACCCAAACCTGTTGTAAACCTAACCTAACCCAAACATACTTAAATATAACCTAATCTAACCAAACCTAAACATAACCTAACCTAGCTACTTTTATATACAAATAAGTGTTATTTTTTTGGTTATATATTCTTATGCAAGTTTAATAACTACTGCATAATATACTGAGCAGGAAATAATAGAGAAAAAGTAAGCAGTAACGCATGTGAAGTCAGCTTACTCCTGCGTAATGTTAATCTAGATTTCCTTTATTTTAGAGCAAATTGAAACTAAATTAAGAGCACCAGCACCAGTCATGAGCAGCAATTACATATTGAGCACACGTAATTTCCTTTTTTTGCCATGATATTGTATTGCCCCCCCTTTACTATACAGTGCCGGCAAAAAAATATTTACAAATACAATTAAACAAAAATCTCACCATTCATGAGTTATATTTTTGGATATATCCTTACAGTTAATACTTTGTCATGTCGCCTTTACATTTGATCACCATC
>JACEEZ010012393.1:199139-239139 GCA_016584305.1 Chionoecetes opilio | reverse complement strand
GTGCCATCAGAATGATGTCATCCAAATAATTTTTGAGCCAGTTTTCTTTCAGTTAAGGTGTTAAAACCTGTGGTAATTGGCGAGAGTAAACTGCCGCGCTACAATTCAATCCAAATGGAAGTATTTTAAACCTATATAAGAATATTCCTTCACTAAGGTTGTTAGATCTCTGCTACTCTCATCTAGTACTACTTGGTAATATGCATCTTTCATGTCTAGAGTAGCATACTATTCATAGCCCGCTACGGATTCTACTAGTTGTTCTAATTTGGGTAGGGGATGTATATCAGTGGCTAAATGTTGATTCACTTTCCTATAATCCAGACACATTCTCTTTTCCCCGTTCGGCTTGTTAACCAGTACTATAGGACTCAACCACGCAGCTGTGGAGTGTTCTTTTATGTCTTTATCTTGCATTTCCCTCAACTATTAGCTATCAATTCCTTGGCTTTTTCAGGATACCTATATGTGACGCCTCTACACGGTGTTGGGTCTAAGACCTGCATGTGAACTAGTTCAGTTTTTATGGTGCCTAGCTCTCCTTCTAAGATGACCAATTTATGGTGTAGTTTTATCATGGAGAAAAGATGGTGTTTCTCCTGCTCACTTAGGTGTTTCCAATCTCCCCCTTCCAGAATAGCCTGGATTCGTTCCTACCGGGTACCACTACCTTTGCTAGCATCACTGTCGGGTAACATAGCGTTACTCATTCTAGTGGTTAGACAGCGTGGTCCTCCCGTAACCTGCTGCTCTTGAATTTCTTCTGAGTCTACTACTTCATACCTGGCTAGAAATGTACCAATACGTAATTTTAGCTGTTTATTACTACTATTAACTATTGGTAGAAAGATTGCCCTTTCTTTAGTAACCTAGACACATATGGGAGCTATAGGTTGTACCTGTCTATTCATGGGGTCAACCACAAGGGTGGTTCCCTTTAACTCGTCCACTGGTAATTCTAACCATCTATTTCTTTCTTGTCCTATGGATACGCTTTGATGTATGCTGATATTGCAGCTTGATTTAGAAACCTCCTCTTTGCACTCCATGTTCTTAATGGCTTTTATTGTGCCGTATTGGTGTTCAAAAACATTCAAGGCGTAAGTTAGGTTAGCCCACATGACAATTTTTTTTTTGTAATTTATAGTTATTTCTTCGAGTCCTATTATATTCTCCCTATCAGGGCTTGGGTGGATAAATACTGGTCTGGAACTACTATCATTATTACTTCCACTGTTCTAGCTGTTCCTATAGTTACTTTTACTTTCACTTGACCTAAGATTCTCAACTCACTGCCGGTAATGCCTGTCAAACTAAGGATGTTACTGTTGTTTTTTATCTTAAGCTGTAAGTTTAAAACTGCGCTTTTCTTTATAAGTGAATATTCGCTTCCCGTATCTAGTAAAACTTCAATGATGTGTTCATTAATGGCTGAGGGTATTATTGTGGATCGATGTTTAGCTAGTCACCTGGACAACACTTTCCGCCCAGGACAACTCGGACTGCCTCTCCTGCATCCTGCTCTCCAATAATCAAAACAAGCACCGGTACTTGGTTTCCTTCTACAGTCTGCAGCTGAATGGTTGTTCATTTTACAATATGGACAAAACGTCTGGGAATTCCTTCTCCAGTCTAAGCCTGGTAGCTTCTGGTCTCTACCTACACTCAAACCTTGTAATTTTATCTCCATTCCTTCCATCCGTGCTCGCAGTTCTCTTACTTCATCTGACTGTTTCTGTTTACTGAAATGAGTACTCTGGGGAGCGGGTGTTGTCTCTGATAGCTGCGTGTTCTTGTTCACTGTATATATCCTATCTGTTTCTCTTCCGATGGCTATTGCCCTCTCGGTCTCCACTCTATCTATAAACTTTCTCAGTGGGATTTCGTCATCCATGAAAAACTCTAACTTCTCCCTACTTTGACTTGGTAGTCCTCTCATCAGTTTCGTTTTTATGATCTTGTCCCGGCGGGGAATTTCTCTTGAATGATATGATTTTGCTTCCAATATCGCGTATTTACATTTAAGTTTAGTTCCGAAATCTTGAGGATCTTCCAGCCAATCGTACTTGACCTCAGATATACTGTTAAGGATCCTGTCGACATTATTGTCTGTCAGTTCTTGGCATAAACAATAGGTTAGTAACTCCCACCTTGTGAAATTGATGTTGCTTAATGTATTATGTAAGTATAATGCTAATGGCTGGTCCGCTCTTGCTATGAGGATCCTCTTTTTTTCCTCGAAATCCTCTGAACAACTCTCTACTTGGGAAAAAAAAACTTTCAATCTGCCTTCTGCTTCAATTCCTTGTAAATCACTGAGGTTCAGCATCCGTATATCTCTAGGTCTTACCAATGAACTCACCGATCTACTAACATTATTCTCTCCTCCCTGATTCCTTACCAGTAACTCAAGAGCTATTTTCGTTCTTTCCACTTCTTGTTCTAATAGAATCATCCTATTTAACCGCTCACAATGTTCTGGACTTGTACTGTCTTCCTTGGATGTCACCACTTCCTCCTTCTTAATCTCTGTGTCCAAACCCTCTGCTCCTCGCTCCGATAAATTAATCAACTCCTCCATCTTGTTAAATTTATAAAAAAATCGTTAAAGAGAACTTCTACCTAAATGATCTAGTGGTGGGCTTTATTGTTACTACTATAACCACGACAACCCTCAGAAGTTTACTACTTGCCGGGGCGTCTAAAAAAGCCTCACCACTAACATCCTATAACTCTTTCTCCAAGATCCCGTTCAACCTATTGTCTGAAATAAAAAAAAAATTTAATCTTTCCTCCTGGTGCCCTATAAACATCTACCGTTACGTTAGGATCTTCTACTTCCACGGTCTGAGGGACCTGACTATGACCAACTAGAGCTACCCTTTACATGGATGTGATCACTGAGCACTGGCACTTGGGAAAAAAAATGAATTAGTTAGCACGTGGGAAAGAGGAACCAAATTAATAAAATCCCACCGCTGCCACAAAATGTGTAGTGCCCCCCTTTACTATACGTTAATTGATGGGACAAACGAGTCTTAAGATTACGCTGCCACCACCCACATTAAATGGGGAAAAAATTGATTTGAAAAATATATGAGGGTAACTGAATTATAGGGTCAAACACTTTAACTAGATTTTCTTTATAAGTATCTATTTCTTTGAGTACTCATATCCCAATTGAGGGTTCCACATAGTAGCATAATATTTGGTAACGGTAAACATTTTACAAAATACACTTAAATACCACTTGGGATTAGCATAGCAATTAATCGCATAAGCACTGTGGATAGGTAGCCCACCTATCTTTACCTAGAATAGTATGTGCCTACTGAGCTTAACTCCTACAAATATAAAACTGTTATGGCCTTATCTCGTAGTAGGATAGTCAAGGCGATCGTCCTGGGGCCACAACACTCGACACACAACACTGCCGCAAAACTCAACGTCGGTGTCCCACGTGGCTTCAATGGACACTCGTATCTCTTGATAAGGCCATTTTTTGGTTCTCCTCTCAACACAAAAAAACCCTGTATAGACAACACTTATTACAATCATATCTTGAACTAATTTATTCACAAGAAGTCCTTACAAGACGGACACCAAACACCTACCTCACATGAGGGTTGCAGGGGAACGTCACCCTCACACGACCATCCACGGACAGGCTTGGCGAGAGAGAAAGAGAGAGTGTCTATCTGCTCCTCCCTTGCCTCGCCCACATAGCGTCGTGACATCACAAGAGAGACGACGAACAAATTAACGAGACGAAACAAATGCATCCTAATTTATCGTACTCAATAAAATACATTAAATAATACAAATGATTTGGACTGAAGAATGGAGAAAAATTGCTATTTACCAAGTGGCTACACATTACTTAAGCTCGTCTAGGTGTTTACCTTCAGTCGACCAAGTGAATCTTATTTCCCTCATTACATAGCTTCTTCCCCACAAATATTTTTGTATTGGTCCTTAGTCCTTCATCACACATCCTACAAGACACCTAGCTAAGTACAACAAGGAAATTTTAACAGATCATGGCTCCACTCCCTTTAAATCCACATTACAAAAATATTGTTTTTTTATGAAAAAAGAAAGAAATGTAACTCTTGGACACCTACAATTCTCCGATGAATTTTACAAAAGATATATTTAAGTGTTATTGCATTCATAACTTCTTCACCTCTCTCACCAAGATCATATTAGCCACTTTTGGGATACATAGTCAATGTCATGACTTTGCTCCATCTTCTTACTTCATCCACCTACTTTACTCACTTAGGCCGAAGCCATATAGAGTCGCGACTGGACTCATCCCTCTAGTCTGTAATGGTTATTCAGGTACCCCACTAAACCTAGGCATAGGCACGTGGGGAGAAATCACTACTGGATTTTCTCCATACCCTTCCGTAACTTGGGATAAGGATCATCTCCTAATTGAGGCATACACTCCTGCGTCAATCACCCATCGAGCAAAGCTCAGAGCCAAGTACATCCTCGGGTCTAACGATATCCTTTGCGGGTTTAGTGTATAGTATAATTTATGTACACTCTCTAAGGTAACACTTTTCTAACCTAGAAGTCTGTCTAGGGAACTTTCATCAAAATATATCTTTGTCACTAGAGATTAACACTTCTTACTACCTATCATTAACATTCTTTTACATATCTCCTCACTGGCCTCCTCTGTCTAGGTGGGAGTTGTTCAAGTTCCTCCTCTACTATTACCACTTCTGCTGGCTCCAACAGCCATCTATCATGTCCTACATAGGGTTTGACTTGCTCAGCAGCTCTTTGTACACGTACACCATCAAATATATTGTCTAACACATATGCACCACCATCTCTCACCACTTCTACTATTTTGTAAGGTCCTAACCACTTAACCAAGAGTTTTCTCTCGGTGCCCGGCTCAAATCTTTCTCTTTTGACCCACACCATTTCTTTTTTCTCCAACCTTTCGTTTTTCCTTTTCACATTAGCTTTCTCCCGCCATTTCCTCGCTCTTACCAAATTTGTTCTATTGACGATTTCGTGTGCCACTTCCGTTTCATCCTCTGAGTCAATATTTGGTAACGTCACACTAATCAGCCTTGGAGCGTGTTGGCAAAAGAAAGCATAAAAAGGTTGGGTACCCATTGTCTCATGCACTGCACTGTTTAAAACCCTCTGAGTTTCTAGGATATAACTAGGCCATCTAGTGGGATAAGCCTGACAAGGGTTAAAGATAATTCTTTTCATGGTACGGTGCATTCTTTCAGAGATAATATTACCTTGTGGATGGTACGGAGTAGTATATCCTAACTGTATTTCACATGAGTTACACATATCTTTAAACTGTTGGGAAGTAGATTCCTTAGCGTTATCTAACAACAAAGTATGTGGTGCTCCAAATACACCAACATATTCCCTGAAATTTTTACAAACTTTCTCTGTCGTCCTAGTTCTCAATTTATAAAACACAGTAAATCTACTATTATGATCTATTATAGTTAATACATAGCGGTACCCGTGGGCTCCTGTTCCCATGTCAGTTATGTCAATACTGAGCCTCTCTAGAGGTATACTCACTAATGGTAATTCTTGCCATTGTTGTTGGAGTCCACGATTACCCTTATGCTGTTGAAAGGTTAGACAGCTCCTCACATATTCCCTCACATCAGTTTTTAGGTAGGGCCAATAAAAGTATCCTTCTGCTTTACTTATTGATTTCCTCTGCCCTAAATGACCTGATTCCTTATTATGAATTAATTCCAAGGCCGCTTGCTTCAGTTCACTAGGCAAAACCAATAAGTAGTGTACACTGTTATCTAACTGTTATTTAGTCAAATACAAAACTCCTTCTATTACAAATTGAT
Source organism: Chionoecetes opilio (assembly GCA_016584305.1). Classification (NCBI taxonomy): domain Eukaryota; kingdom Metazoa; phylum Arthropoda; class Malacostraca; order Decapoda; family Majidae; genus Chionoecetes; species Chionoecetes opilio. Next base: position 233,278 of record JACEEZ010012393.1, on the reverse strand, counting down.
ATAAAGTACTCCTGGGGTATTTGGTTCTGGGTATTCTGCCACCCTCAAGATACTCTATCATTTCTCTCCATATAGGTTCCGCTCGCTGCATCTCTTTAATTTCTTTTTAAATTTTTCCTAGCCATCTCTCTTCTAATTGACATTGAATGATTCTAATTGGTCTACTAAGCTGATCTGCTACGGTGTTCTTTCTCCCGGCTTTATATTCTATTTGATACCTATAGTCTCTCATTTCTAATATCCACCTGTTCATCCTAGGGGACTTGGTTCAATGTTTAAATACTGACACTAACGGGTGGTGGTCTGTTCTGATGATGACTTTGGTTCCCCAAATGAAATGATGAAACTGTTTGCAGGCTATCATTATCCCTAGGGCTTCCCTATATGTTGCGGAGTATCGTGTTTCAGCTGGTTTAAATTTTTTGGAAAAGTAAGAGATTACCTGGGCTTTGCCCTGTTCATCATACTGCATTAGAACGGCTCCTACATGAGTTTGACTAGCATCTGTATCCAATACAAACGGTTTATTGAGATCAGCCTTAGTTAAGATGGGAGTGCTCGTTAATTTATCTTTGATTATCTGAAATGCTTTCTGGTTTTCCTCTGACCATTCAAATGGGTTGTCCTTCTTAATCAAAATATTAATCGGCACAGCTATTTTTAGCGAATCCTTCTATGTACTTCCTATAGAAATCTACCATTCCCAAGAATCGTCTGGTTTCCCTGATATTAGGGGGGGGGGGGGGGGGTCATTTTCTCTACTCTTTCTATGTTGTTTGGGTTGGGCTGGTAACCTTCTTTGGCCACTACATGTCCTAGAAAACTATCCTTTCGTTGTCCTATTTTACATTTAGACGGATAGATTTCATGCCAAACTTTGTCAGATGTCTAAATAGCCTTTCAACTATCTCCAGCAAGACTTCATAACTGGGTGCCATCAAAATGATGTCATCCAAATAATGTTTGAGCCAGTTCTCTTTCTGTTAAAGTGTTAAAACCTGTGGTAATTTCCGAAAGTAAACTGCCGCGCTACAATTCAATCCAAATAGAAGTCTTTTAAACCTATATAAGAATATTCCTTCACTAAGGTTGTTAGATCTCTGCTACTCTCATCTAGTACTACTTGGTAATATGCATCTTTCATGTCTAGAGTAGCATACTATTCATAGCCCGCTACGGATTCTACTAGTTGTTCTAATTTGGGTAGGGGATGTATATCAGTGGCTAAATGTTGATTCACTCTCCTATAATCCAGACACATTCTCTTTTCCCCGTTCGGCTTGTTAACCAGTACTATAGGACTCAACCACGCAGCTGTGGAGTGTTCTTTTATGTCTTTATCTTGCATTTCCCTCAACTATTAGCTATCAATTCCTTGGCTTTTTCAGGATACCTATATGTGACGCCTCTACACGGTGTTGGGTCTAAGACCTGCATGTGAACTAGTTCAGTTTTTATGGTGCCTAGCTCTCCTTCTTCTAAGATGACCAATTTATGGTGTAGTTTTATCATGGAGAAAAGATGGTGTTTCTCCTGCTCACTTAGGTGTTTCCAATCTCCCCCTTCCAGAATAGCCTGGATTCGTTCCTACCGGGTACCACTACCTTTGCTAGCATCACTGTCGGGTAACATAGCGTTACTCATTCTAGTGGTTAGACAGCGTGGTCCTCCCGTAACCTGCTGCTCTTGAATTTCTTCTGAGTCTACTACTTCATACCTGGCTAGAAATGTACCAATACGTAATTTTAGCTGTTTATTACTACTATTAACTATTGGTAGAAAGATTGCCCTTTCTTTAGTAACCTAGACACATATGGGAGCTATAGGTTGTACCTGTCTATTCATGGGGTCAACCACAAGGGTGGTTCCCTTTAACTCGTCCACTGGTAATTCTAACCATCTATTTTTTTCTTGTCCTATGGATACGCTTTGATGTATTCTGATATTGCAACCTGATTTAGAAACCTCCTCTTTGCACTCCATGTTCTTAATGGCTTTTATTGTGCCGTAATGGTGTTCAAAAAAATTCAAGCCGTAAATTAGGTTAGCCTACATGACAATTTTTTTTTGGTAATTTATAGTTATTTCTTCGAGTCCTATTATATTCTCCCTATCAGGGCTTGGGTGGATAAATACTGGTCTGGAACTACTATCATTATTACTTCCACTGTTCTAGCTGTTCCTATAGTTACTTTTACTTTCACTTGACCTAAGATTCTCAACTCATTGCCGGTAATGCCTGTCAAACTAGGGATGTTACTTTCGTTTTTTATCTTAAGCTGTAAGTTTAAAACTGCGCTTTTCTTTATAAGTGAATATTCGCTTCCCGTATCTAGTAAAACTTCAGTGATGTGTTCATTAATGGCTGAGGGTATTATTGTGGATCGATGTTTAGCTAGTCACCTGGACAACACTTTCCGCCCAGGACAACTCGGACTGCCTCTCCTGCATCCTGCTCTCCAACAATCAAAACAAGCACCGCTACTTGGTTTCCTTCTACAGTCTGCAGCTGAATGGTTGTTCATTTTACAATATGGACAAAACGTCTGGGAATTCCTTCTCCAGTCTAAGCCTGGTAGCTTCTGGTCTCTACCTACACTCAAACCTTGTAATTTTATCTCCATTCCTTCCATCCGTGCTCGCAGTTCTCTTACTTCATCTGACTGTTTCTGTTTACTGAAATGAGTACTCTGGGGAGCGGATGTTGTCTCTGATAGCTGCGTGTTCTTGTTCACTGTATATATCCTATCTGTTTCTCTTCCGATGGCTATTGCCCTCTCGGTCTCCACTCTCTCTATACACTTTCTCAGTGGGATTTCGTCATCCATGAAAAACTCTAACTTCTCCCTACTTTGACTTGGTAGTCCTCTCATCAGTTTCGTTTTTATGATCTTGTCCCGGCGGGGAATTTCTCTTGAATGATATGATTTTGCTTCCAATATCGCGTATTTACATTTAAGTTTAGTTCCGAAATCTTGAGGATCTTCCAGCCAATCGTACTTGACCTCTGATATACTGTTAAGGATCCTGTCGACATTATTGTCTGTCAGTTCTTGGCATAAACAATAGGTTAGTAACTCCCACCTTGTGAAATTGATGTTGCTTAATGTATTATGTAAGTATAATGCTAATGGCTGGTCCGCTCTTGCTATGAGGATCCTCTTTTTTTCCTCGAAATCCTCTGAACAACGCTCTACTTGGGAAAAAAAAAACTTTCAATCTGCCTTCTGCTTCAATTCCTTGTAAATCACTGAGGTTCAGCATCCGTATATCTCTAGGTCTTACCAATGACCTCACCGATCTACTAACATTATTCTCTCCTCCCTGATTCCTCACCAGTAACTCAAGAGCTATTTTCGTTCTTTCCACTTCTTGTTCTAATAGAATCATCCTATCTAACCGCTCACAATGTTCTGGACTTGTACTGTCTTCCTTGGGTGTCACCACTTCCTCCTTCTTAATCTCTGTGTCCAAACCCTCTGCTCCTCGCTCCGATAAATTAATCAACTCCTCCATCTTGTTAAATTTATAAAAAAATCGTTAAAGAGTATTTCTACTTAAATGATCTAGTGGTGGGCCTTATGGATGCTACTATAACCACGACAACCCTCAGAAGTTAACTACTTGCCGGGGCGTCTAAACAAGCCTCACCACTAACATCCTATAACTCTTTCTCCAAGATCCCGTTCAACCTATTGTCTGAAATAAAAAAAATATTTAATCTTTCCTCCTGGTGCCCTATAAACATCTACCGTTACGTTAGGATCTTCTACTTCCACGGTTTGAGGGACCTGACTATGACCAACTAGAGCTACCCTTTACATGGATGTGATCACTGAGCATTAGCACTTGGGAAAAAAAAAGGAATTAGTTAATTAAAAAATTGATTTGAAAAATATATGAGGGTAACTGAATTATAGGGTCAAACACTGTAACTAGGTTTTCTTTATAAGTATCTATTTCTCTGAGTACTCATATCCCAATTGAGGGTTCCACATAGTAGCATAATATTTGGTAACGGTAAACATTTTACAAAATAAACTTAAATACCACTTGGGATTAGCATAGCAATTAATCGCTTAAGCACTGTGGATAGGTAGCCCACCTATCTGTACCTAGAATAGTATGTGCCTACTGGGCTTAATTCCTACAAATATAAAACTGTTATGGCCTTATCTCGTAGTAGGATAGTCAAGGCGATCGTCCTGGGGCCACAACACTCGACACACAACACTGCCGCAAAACTCAACGTCGGTATCCCACGTGGCTTCAATGGACACTCACATCTCTTGATAAGGCCATCGTCTTGTTTTCCTTTCACCACAAAAAAACCCTGTATAGACAACACTCATTACAATCATATCTTGAACTAATTTATTCACAAGAAGTCTTTACAAGACGGACACCAAACACCTACTTCACATGAAGGTTGCAGGGGAACGTCACCCTCACACAAACATCCACGGACAGGCTTGGCGAGAGAGACAGCGAGAGTGTCTATCTGCTCCTCCCTCGCCTCGTCCGCATAGCGTCGTGACGTCACAAGAGAGACGACGCACAAATTAACGAGACGAGACCAATGCACCCTAATTTTTCATACTCAATAAAGCACATTAAATATTACAAATGATTTGGACTGAGGAGTGGAGAAAAATTGCTATATACCATATGGCTACATATTATTTAAAGTAATCGTCCAGACCCATTTTGTTTTCTAATTATGTTGAATGTACATTCAAAACACCTAATCCACCAAAAATAATTGATTTCCAGGCCTTATTTCCGTAAAAACACGACTTTTGTAAAGAGCACGCGAAAGAAAAAAGATTCCCTCCAACAGGACTACGAATGTTATTGATGACGTCAGAGGAGGAACGCTCCAATGTAAACATCTGTCTGACACCTGTCGGCAAATGTCATGATGAGCGATTGTACTTCGGTGTCAGACAGTGAATGTGACATAGCTGTGACAGATCTAGAGTACAATGCTCAATCTGAGACCAAAATAAATGACGCTGCTCGCGTATACTATGAGGAAAACGAACCTCAGACCAGGATGCGAGGCGGACGAACAGATGTTAGCGGCAACAACAACCCCTTACACACAACAACCCCTTACACACAACAACCCCTTACACACAATGGTGTATCCCCAATGTGGCCGCGGGCCCCATGCGACCGCCTACGGCAATATAAGTAACATTTAGGGGGTTATAGCGTGACCACCGCGAGAGAGAGAGATCTCGGTGGCCACGGTTATAGTAGGGTTAGGTTAGTAACTTTTAGGGGTTATAGTGAGGTTAGGTTAGTAACTTTTAGGCGTTATAGTGAGGTTAGGTTAGTAACTTTTAGGGGGTTATAGTGAGGTTAGGTTAGTAACTTATAGTGAGGTTAGGTTAGTAATTTTTAGGGGTTATAGTGAGGTTAGGTTAGTAACTTATAGTGAGGTTAGGTTAATAACTTTTAGGGGGTTATAGTGAGGTTAGGTTAGGTTAGGTTAGGTTAGTAATTTTTAGGGGTTATAGTGATGTTAGGTTAGTAACTTATGACATATCTTATGTTTAACATATAGTTATATATGTTAAACATAACGTACAATAAACACATACGTATAACAATAGTTTGCTCCCCGCGACTGCCCTCTATATATGTGGATCATACGGGCGGCCGCATTGGGACGGCGGCCGCATAGGGTGGTGACCCACACAACAACCCCTTACACACAATAACCCCTTACACACAACAACCCCTTACACACAACAACCCCTTACACACAACAACCCCTTACACACAACAACCCCTTACACACAACCCCTTACACACAACAACCCCTTACACACACAACCCCTTACACACAACAACCCCCTTACACACAACAAACCCTTACATACAACAACCCCTTACACACAACAACCCCTTACACACAACAACCCCTTACACACTACAACCCCTTACACACAACAACCCCCTTACATACAACAATTGGTGATAGTGATGAAGTGAAGCACATTGTCTAGCCGCGCTCCTCTCACCCGCCACTGCCAGGCGCTGCACAGACATATCTTGGCCAAATAGGTCAGAAATGGGTGCTAAGCTCTCTGCAAAGGCACAGCTTTCTTGCTGTATACATGAAGGATGGAAGTATATGCCACATCGCAAAAAAAATCTATCAGAAACACCCAAAAATCTTCATGTACTATATTTATCTCTTGTGTTCACGTGCTTCTGATCAGCGCGGAAAGAGGAGGCCTTCCTCCTCTTACTTACGTCACCGAACCGTGGCGCATCGTCTGCCAGTTGCCAGCAACGTTTTCGAAGCTCGGGGAATTTACAGATTTTGATTGCGGATTATTAAAACACGGCTAACTGGATGCAAAAAGTGACAACATATTGTTGATACATTCGATAATGACTATACTCTAACTACATCAAATCAGGAATGATGAAATGGTCTGGACGATTACTTTAAGCTCGTCTAGGTGTTTACCTTCCGTCGATCCAGTGAATCTTATTTCCCTCTGTATAATATCACTGCAGTTACAAGAATATGGTAATTTGAAAAAGAAGAAGCTATAGCTACAAGCAGGAAAATATTTTGTGAGTTTTAGTTTGTTAGTTTGTTTGAATGTAAATACTCTAACCGTGAAGAACCAAATTTCTCACAAGTATTTCAAAAGCCTCTATGCCCACAAAGCATGACACCAGTCATTCACTGCAAAATGGTAAAAAAAAACCCCACTCTTTAGTTCTAGCCATGGGGTGCAGTCAGTTCGTACATAAGTTGTTTCGTACAACAGTAAATTCGTACACCAAAAAATGGTTTCGTAGTCTATATGAAACCATAGTCGTTTCCTACACTCAGCTCATAGTTGAACTTGATTACTAGATTTACGAAATGACACCAGGTATATACGAAAAAAACTCAAAATCAGTGTACGAAACAGCTAACAAAACCTGGGTACGAAACAACTTGTGTACGAAACTCCCTGTAACCTTAGCCATAGCCTGAAGTGTGGTGCAGTCAGTTCGTACACAAGTTGTTTCGTACACCAGTAGATTCGTACACCAAAAAGTTGTTTCGTAGTCTATATGAAACCATAGTCGTTTCGTACACTCAGCTCAGAGTTGTACTTGATTATTAGAGGAGTTACGAAATGACACCTGGTATATCCGAAAAAACTCAAAATCAGTGTACGAAACAACTAACAAAACCTAGGTACGAAACAACTTGTGTACGAAGCTCCCTGTACCCCTAGCCATAGCCGGAGGTGGGGAGTAGTCAGTTTGTACACAAGTTGTTTCGTACATCAGTAGATTCGTACACCAAAAAGTTGTTTCGTAGTCTATATGAAACCATAGTCGTTTCGTATACACAGCTCAGAGTTGAACTTGATTACTATAGTTACGAAACGACACCAGATATGTACGAAAAAACTCAAAATCAGTGTACGAAACAACTAACAAAACCTGGGTACGAAACAACTTGGGTACGAAACTTCCTGTAACCCCTGATATGAGGTTTAACTGGCAGGGCAAAACTACGTTGTATACTGTTACTGTTGGACTGGAACGTCATTATTCACACCTGTACAAGTGTAATGTTCCTTTGCTTCATTGCTTAGTTATTGGTGAAAGCAGCGCTGGGTACATAATTTCCTCCAATAAAAAAATAAAAAAAATTAAAAAAGCTAACATCTGTCATGTTATTGGTACTCTATACTATTATATCTTATACCTCAAGTGCCTACACTGAATCAATACAACATTGTCTTACCTTGTGATACCCTTCTCATACAATATCAGAGGTGTTACCTGTGTGTACGACTATAAAAAGGGATGATGAGTAAGCCGAGTCTATCAAGATTGAGGTGATCACATATATCTACCCTGTTTTAGTTATTTTTCACTATTACTTTTCATCCTCACTGCCTACACTGCATTAAAACAACATTGTTATATCCTCTTCATACAATATAAGAGGCGATCTTCGTGTGTATGACTCTAAAGAGGGTAGACGAAAGTGAACTGCGTCGCCAAGAGTTGAGGTGATCACGTTATCTCCCATATTTTAGGATTTTTTTTCTCCACTATTCTACATCTTTAGTATCTATATAGCATTCACACTACATCGTCTTACCTTGTTATACCCTCCTTACTCATTGTCAGGGGCGCTCTTGCTGTGTATAGGGGTTATATAGTAAGATGAGATACATCGCCTCCCAGCTGCTTGCCATGTTGATCTGATTTCGTCTGCTTCTACCCTGCTATATCAGATCACACGGATTCTTGGGTTTGCGTGAACTGGTTAATTGATCTACTTGACGGTGGTAAATAGAACACGCAAGTCACGGCGAGACCGGTGATCCAAAACGGAGCCGTGTAAATAGGCTTCTAGTAGGTTTCTAAAAAGGCTTCTAGTAGAGGGACTCCCCTCGGAGCCGTGGGTTGTGTTTGTAGTTTGGTTATCAATCACTGGCGATGCCTTCCGCAATTATGTGCGCCTGCGGAGGCATTTCTTAGCAGTATGTCCTAACTTGTTGCAGTAGCCTTACTAACGATTGTAACAAACGATTGCCTCTTTTGCAGCTGCCACTGCATAAGAAGGCTGGGAGGTGTTATTTTCCGGTGTCGGATCAGGAGTATTTACTCCCGCAACTGCGGCTGTGAAAGCCGTAGAAGGTTCTGTCTCCATGAGATAATCCAGCGTGGAGGAGGCCAATGGTGTGCCCACAAGGCTCGTGACTGGGGCAAGTTGATGTTTTCTGTCGAGAGTTGCTTGGTATGGAAGGGAGCTTGCAATTGCAATGCATGGGGACTCGTAGTGGGGTCGTAGGGTGGGCGAGGCAACGCGCCCTCCGGCGTATGCCCCCAATGATGGATTAATTGATACCTTTGATTAGAATACTATCACGGATGAAACGATTTGAAAGAATTAGGAACAACATGGTTCAGGAAGATGTGTGAAAACTGACACACTCAAATACATATAAATGACCCCACCATCACTATAAGAAAAAGAAACTGTATTTCCAAAGTGACACAAGGACAATTTTTTGATAAGAATGATCATTAAATAACTTAAGTGCAGCTTTCTACAAAGAATATTAGATGTATGGGATGTTTTGAAAGAATATATAGTTGCAAGAAGTTTACACCAAATTAAGATAATGAATAAAATACATATTAGGAGAAAGATATAAAGAACATAAAATGACTTAATGAGTATAGCTCTGGCTCTATGTGCTATACTAGATAAATCAGTACGTGACCACACACAGAGGATGATCTATCATAAGATATGTATATAGATAAAGCATTTGATCATGCAAAATACATCGTTGAACATAAGGGTAGCTTTTTCAATTCATAGATAACGCTATGCAAAATAAAATAAGGGGTCAGTCCGATTTTCCCCGGTACATAAGTTCCCCGCTACCGATGTTCCCCTAATACGATGCGGTCCCTATGTTGCCCGGTACCGATGCTCCATGCCTCCTAAGAGGTATCTTTTTTTCCCCGTTACCGATGATCCCCGCCTCCTATGGCGTACCGATATTCCCCGGTATATATAAGGTGCCAATGTTTAGGTTAGGTTAGGTTCAAAGGGTTAAAAATGTGTAGGTTCAAAAGGTTAAAAATATTTATATTCATAGGGTTCTAAAAATGTAGGTTCAAAGGGTAAGTAAATGACGGTTTAGGTTCAAGGGGTTCAACAAATTTATGTTTAATGGGTTCGAAAGAATTTGGTACAAAAGGATACAAATATTTAATTTCAAGGGGTTAAAAAATTTAGGTTCAAAGGCTTCCTTAAGTTTAGGTTCAAAGGTTTAAACAAATTCAGGTTCAAAGGGTAAAAAACATTTAGGTTCAAAAGGTTAAACAAATTCGGTTCAAAGGATTTAAAAAATTTGGTTCAAATGGTTTAAAAAATTAGGTTCACAGGGTTAATACAAATTTGGTTCAAAGGGCTCAAAAACTTTGGTTTCAGAGGGATCAAAGGAATTGAAAAAATTAACAGAGATAAGGGGGAATAATCGGTACCGGGGAACATCGGCACCGGGGAATATAGGCACCGGCGAACGTAGGTACCTCATAGGTGCCGGGGAACTTCTGAACCGGGTAACATAGGTACCGGGGAACTTCTGAACCGGGGAACATAGGTACCGGGGAACATCGGTACGCATACTAAAATAATCATCAGAAGGATAAGACCAAAACTATTGCGTATATTGAAATTGTGTGGTCCCCTGTCAAAATTAAGAACATAAAATCATAGAAATAATTCAAAGGATAACAACTAATATGGTGTCAAGAGTTGATATATTTAACTTAGGAGGAAAGACTAAGAAAAATAAAGCTGCCTACCTTCGGAAAAGAAAATTGAGAGAAAGGAAAACTTAGCAAAGATATATTAACAGATGAATGGCTTGGAAGAGGTTTACAGAAAAGTCCTGCCAGTATGAGGAGAAAATGTTATTTTCTTATATTTGAGGTGAAAAAATGTAAGGTTGAGAAAAGGAAGATATAAAATTTCCATATATAAAATTAGATGCTTGGAATAGACTAGAAATTATAGTGGCAAAAAGTGGCCATCAATTTAAGGAATAAATTGATAAATCATATACAGAAACAGGACCACACGAGTATAGCTCAGGCCATGTATGCTACAACTAGGTAATTTCACACACATACACATACACATACACACAATTCACATTTATGAGGGAATATACATTTTTGGGTACAGATAAACCCGAGTTAACGGTCAATACCTCCGCTTTTGAACTGTGATGGACCATGGATCACTGAGGGCTCTGGCTTTTAGTGACCATCATCGGTATTCAAGGTATCAGGGGTCTACTACTGCAGAGGGTTATCAATGCACGACGTCTCGTGGGAAAGTACATTTTAACAGTGAATGAAATGGCGCTAGGGCTTGATTGATTGCTACCTCCCTAGAAAGCGTCAGGCAAGGCGGCCGCACCATCCTTTTATTATCCATAAGGTGTCCACCCACAGACACACACATACACAGTACAGTTAGATGCTTAATTAATAAGGACCAGCAAGGAATCATAATATATAGTGTACAAAAAGATGGGGAAACAATTAAGTACATATATTTTGTTCTACATAAAGTTTAGATTAGAGTATGGTCATGATGATGCAAGTAGATACATTTCACTGAAACTATTCTGACAACAAAAGGTGTGTATTGAGAGGATAAATATAGGGTTTGATTGGGAAAAGTTCAAAATATAATTTGTAGTTCGAATTACAAATTATTGACTGTGAATTAGTTATATAACAGTTTTAGGCATACATATATAATTAACAAAAATAATGTTGTAGTAAGTGATATTAATGCCACAACATCACACAAAAATGCAAAATAATATGTGTTGGAAAAAAAATACTTGTAACTCGTAACACTTATGGTAGCATATTAGCTCTCTAAACAAGATACACTTACATGAAATGTAAACATAATCGTAATATATGAACTAATGTCTATAATAATATAAGCGAAAGTGTGTCTGTCTGTCTGTCTGTCTGTCTGTCTGTCTGTCTGTGTGTGTGTGTGTGTGTGGTATAGGTTCCGCCCCCCGTGGCGCAATCACCTCATATGAAACATTTTTGGAACCGGGTTGACCAGGGGAAGGTTTTAAGCCCATTTATGAGATGATCCGATCACCTTTTTTTTTTTTTTTTTAGCAGCCTATTAGCGATAATTGTGAAAAAAAAGTGGGTTGCGAGAATTAGAGAGAACTGAAACTCGAGAAATGCCAGTGGTCGCTGGCAGTTTTAACTCAAAGGTTGGTCTACTGTGTTTTGGCTCCGCGACTAATATTTTTCATAAATTAATTTCGCGATAAACATTGATGCACCGCATCTGAATACCAAAAAATATAGTTCTTCTGTTGTTCTACTAATTATATGGATGACATTCATTACGATGGAACGTTCTATAATAGCAATTTAATGCAAATTACTCGCCTCGAGTAGCAAAGCTTAATATATTTTTAACATGTATATTGTGGCATGTAAAATTTGGGTGATGTTCACACTGTTTTCTAAGACAGTACTGCTGCGTCTGGCAAACGCTTGTCAAAATACAATAAGCAATGCCTTGGAAAAACGAAGAATAAAGAATGCCGAAATCGGCTTGTTGCTGCGACAATGTAGGTTATAATTGTGGAGGCGACACGCCGCGGCGGGGAGTGGTGGCGGGGAGATTGTGGCGGGGAGATTGAATCAAAACATTGCCACTTCACGCGTCGACTCATTGCACTTCCAGGCTTTCTATCTGATTGATACACAATAATAACAGGAAAATATGACTGCCTAGGTATAGATAACTTCTAAACATACGTTATTGACTATATAATATCATAGAGTAACATTTACCTCGCCTCCTCAACTATAACCTACTTGGTTATTTGGTTAAATGCATGTTTTACAGACTCAGGCTTCTATACAATATACATATAGAAGAAAATCGTTCTTAAAATTATACTTTTGTGTTTTAAGTGCAGTGGAATAAGCCCATATTTTTCTTTCAAGTTGACCAACTTTTCACCAAATTGTGAGTTAAAACTGCCAGCGACCACTGGCATTACGGAGTTGCAGTTCTCTCTAATTGAGGAAACCTTGATGTAGGGTGATGGGTAATGGGTGAGTGAATGGGTGGGGTGATGGGTAATGGGTGTGGGGTGATGGGTGAGTGAATGGGTGGGGGGTGATGGGTTGGGGGTGATGGGTGATGTGTGAGGGAATAGGTGGGGGGTGATGGGTAATGGTAAATATAAGCGAAAGTGTGTCTGTCTGTCTGTCTGTCTCTGTGTGTGTGTGTGTGTGTGTGTGTGTGTGTCTGGTATAGGTTCCGCCCCCCGTGGCGCAATCACCTCATATGAAACATTTTTGGAACCGGGTTGACCAGGGGAAGGTTTTAAGCCCAATTATGAGATGATCCGATCACTTTTTTTTTTTTTTTAGCAGCCTATTAGCGATAATTGTGAAAAAAAAGTGGGTTGCGAGAATTGAGGAAACCTTGATGTAGGGTGATGGGTAATGGGTGAGTGAATGGTGGGGTGATGGGTAATGGGTGTGGGGTGATGGGTGAGTGAATGGGTGGGGGGTGATGGGTTGGGGGTGATGGGTGATGGGTGAGGGAATAGGTGGGGGGTGATGGGTAATGGGTGAGTGAATGGGTGTGTGGTGATGGGTAATGGGTGAGTGAATGGGTGGGGGGTGATGGGTAATGGGTGAGTGAATGGGTGGGGGGTGATGGGTAATGGGTGAGTGAATGGGTGGGGGTAATACATACATTTCTACATCCATGATTTCAGGAAAGTTAGAAGGGGCTATCTGGAGAGTCCGTGTTTGGTGGGCCGAAGGCCCACCAAACACAGGTACCACCAATAGCCCTCCGCAGGAGCTAGCCAAAATGTCCGCCCGGAGGGCGGCTTTGCGGCTAGTAATAAATAATAGGCATAAGAATAGACGTGTTACGTCGGCAAAAATAATAGTTAATAGGCAAAAATGTTACGTGACACGCAGGACACGCCGACAGACGTACAGAGATGGACATCAAACCTACCAAAATGGGGGCATATTGACACCCGCAAACACACATAGAGAGAGGGAGAAAAAAAAAGAGAGAGAGAGAGAGAGAGAGAGAGAGAGAGAGAGAGAGAGAGAGAGAGAGAGAGAGAGAGAGAGAGAGAGAGAGAGAGAGAGAGAGAGATTTTTTGTTTATATCAATCTATTGCGCTCAAAGAGCGGCAGACCCAATACATGAAAACGGAGAAGCTACAAATGTTACGTGACACGCAGGACACGCCGACAGACGTACAGAGATGGACATCAAACCTACCAAAATGGGGGCATATTGACTTAAGCAGACAATCATAAGGAGACACAGCAGAGGAAAGGTCCATAAGGCCGAACATAAATAACCGTGCACCCGTGCCTCGCAGGGCAACAACAGTCTCATGAAAAAAATAACAAATGGGTATACTGACGACCGACATCGCACCCTAGGCAAGGAAAATGTGGGCATACAAAAAGCACACAAAAGAGGGAGGAGCAAGAGAGGGATGAGCAGGAGAGGACGAGCAGGAGAGGGACGAGCAGGAGAGGGACGAGCAGGAGAAGGAGGAGCAGAAGAGGGAGGAGCAGAAGAGGGAGGAGCAGAAGAGGGACGAGAAGGAGGAGCAGAAGAGGGAGGAGCAGGAGAGGGACGAGCAGGAGAAGGAGGAGCAGAAGAGGGAGGAGCAGGAGAGGGACGAGCAGGAGAAGGAGGAGCAGAAGAGGGAGGAGCAGGAAAGCGACGAGCAGGAGAAGGAGGAGCAGAAGAGGGAGGAGCAGGAGAGGGACGAGCAGGAGAAGGAGGAGCAGGAGAGGGACGAGCAGGAGAAGGAGGAGCAGAAGAGGGAGGAGCAGGAGAAGGAGGAGCAGGTGAGGGAGGAGCAGGAGAGGGACGAGCAGGAGAAGGAGGAGCAGAAGAGGGAGGAGCAGGAGAGGGACGAGCAGGAGAAGGAGGAGCAGAAGAGGGAGGAGCAGGAGAGGGACGAGCAGGAGAAGGAGGAGCAGGAAAGGGACGATCAAATGCGGGCAGTCGTCACTGAGGCCACTGGTAATCCAAGAGAAACAGGAAGCGCCACCCGGCTAGTGAAATCCGCCGGCAGGTTTAAGGGAAGCAGACGGGGACGACGACGAGGAGGGAGCGCCGTGGTGAGGCGCGCGAGGTGATGGCCTCTTAAGCAGTAGATCACTGTATCCCCCAATGCGAGAGGCGAGAGCATCCACCGACGCCAGTAAGCCGGTGACAGTAGCGTTGATGGCCTGATGAGACTCAACAAGAGTAGCAAGAGTACGCTCTTTGGTGTTGTTGACATTGGCGATACCGTCGAGACTTGCCTCAAGCGCATCAAAACGTGCTGCAAACGCTGCAAACCGAGACGTCAGAGAGGCGACGGCCTCATTAAGGGCAAGAACTTCAGCAGAATCAGTCGGGGGAGAAGCAGGAAATGATGCAGAGGTGCCCGGAGGTGGCCGTGGAGATGGTGGAGCACGAGGCGATGCGGTGGCAGGGAAGGAGGGGGCGGGGCGCGAGCGTTTGGTACTGCCATGCCAGACGCTGACTCCGGGTTCATGACAACGGGGGCACGCCCACTTCGAGGTGTCAGTTGCGGGTGATGGAAGTGGGTCCGAGGTAGAAGTGATAGCAGTAGTGGTGGGCAGAGAAGGGGCGCGATATGGGCAAGTCCGGGAGGCGTGGTTAGCAGCGCACCACCCACACCGGTCCGAAGCAGAAGAACAATACCGTGATATATGGCCGATACCCCAGCATTTGAAGCACCAAGGCTGCTCGTCTTCCATCCTTCGCAGCTCGCAGGATGGGAGGCAAGGGAGGAAACTGAAGTCGACATATGGTGGAGGCGGGTCAGGGAGGCTCCATGTAACAACGAGCCGATTGATGGGTGTCCCATTTTGTTTGAAGCGACGAACAGTGTAGACGCCAGGAAGCTCCCTGGCCAAGGAAGGGTCAACGCCGACAGGGTAGCGGGTGATGAGGTATGTATGGAACTTTCTGGTCTCTCGACCGAGTCCTGAACATCCAGGAACAAGGACAAGAACTCACCAGTCGTGACCCGGCATATGATGTCTGTACGTCGGCGTGAAATATAGACGAAACGGGAGGAAACAGCAGACATCTTAACCTCAGCCAACTCCCGATCGAGGCGAAACGTCTTGGTGACGTCAGAAAGCCACCGAAGCTTCATATCAATAGTCGGGTCCTCTCTGAAGAGGAGCTTGATATATTCAGTCCTTGGGGCAAAGGCTGGAGGGACATGTGCAGGCTGGGAAGGTGTCCTCGGAGGATGGAGGCGAGGGCGGGAGCAGTCAGAAACCGTGGGGGGGAAAGAAGTCGCGTTGTGCCTGGAGGTCTTTGCAGCGGGAGACGAAGGTTCACCGCTAGTGTCCGAAGCATGGTCAATGGGGCGCTTGGTGGAGTTGGAGGCCGGGGTGACAGGGTAGGGATGGGGTAACCCGGGAGTGACTGCAGCTGTAGCGGAGGTGGATCCCTGGTGTGTGTGGAGGGCCGGTGGGGGCCAGTTTTCCTCAGACATGGCGTCAACATCGGTGAGTGCCAGAGCGGCCTCAATATCAGCGAGGGCACCAGGACCGGAGTAGGCCATATCGCCTCAGCAATATGGGTGCGCTCAGAGCGTTGGCAACCAGCACCAGTGGGGGCGGAGTGACGTACTCATGACGATGCTAAAACGTCACAATCCTCGTACTGCGCATGCGCAGACTCGGGAACCACGAACAGGAGGGGTTTGGCCAGGTGGGTGGAATGTCAATGGCAAAATTGCAAAAAAGCCCAAAACCCACACACACCCCGATGGCACTAAACTGACGACTGGGTCTTACTGTCGATCGCTGTCAAGGCTGAAGGGTGGCAGGACGCCAGATCCCTCAAAATTTCCCAGTAACGGGAGAGCTCAATCGCGGGCCTGTTGACTACCAAGGCCAGCAATGGCGGATCAGAGAGAGAGAGAGAGAGAGAGAGAGAGAGAGAGAGAGAGAGAGAGAGAGAGAGAGAGAGAGAGAGAGAGAGAGAGAGAGAGAGAGAGAGAGAGAGAGAGAGAAAAAAAAATAGACCATTGTTGCACACAACCCCAAACTTTATAAATATATTTTTGACTCTCTTATATGAAAAACTGATTCATGAAAAAGAATCATACTGTATTGAATGTATTAAAGGTTACATAAGAGCAATATAATACTGCACTAGGGGATGGCGGCCAAATTTGACGGCTATGATTGTTCTTATTGGTGTTGTCTTCGAAATGTTTTATTGCACTTCATATACTTTTAATACCGTATGGCGTTCGTCGAATTGCTTATTTTGCAATCTAGCAATCAAACTATTTGCTCTATTTTGAATTATCTCTAGTTCTTCAAAGTTTTTTTCTGTAATAGGGTGACCAAAATTAGTGGGAGGAAGGAAGAAATAGACAGAGACACTATGCCGAGCCACCAATTAGTTGCATAAAAAATAAGTAAACAGACACACTAGGCCAAATAAGAAATATTGTGGTAAGAGATGAAGATGACCATAAACACAAAATGAGACAAGCAGTTATGTTGGAGGAGAAAGAAAATTTAGAGACACCATGCTGACACAAATAAAAAAAAAATGTTTAAACTTATTCCCAAGCTCTCTTCGCTGCCCCAGACAGTGGTCCATAATCGGAGACAGTGAGGATGAAAGTGACAAACAATATCTGGTGCAAGGTGTGAACTTGCTATCATAAAGAAAAATTATATAATATTTTTGAACAACACAATATCATAAATATAATTATATATATTATTGTAGTTAAGGCATACGGATCAAATAGCAGTCACCTTATTTACATATGTATATTTCACTAATTCTACATCAAAACAACACGAAACTGGCCCACTGGACCCTGAGGTGACTGGGAGCGGGGCGCGTTGAGGAGTGACACCAGCGCTGCCCAGCACCACACGCACATACTCCAGCACTCGCACATAAGAGATACACGCACTTGCACGCACGCACTAATTGGCGACTCTGTAACTACCGTAGTAACCAACACAGTAGCATGGGCAAACCATTGAGAACATGAAGGCAAGTCCATCATGCTGAGATGGAGGAACAGGAACCAGGCGCGGCCGATGAAAGCTTGCTCCTTGACTAATACATCCATGACACAGATTCCCCGCCCTCCCACGGAGCAGGGCGCACCACTGTCGACGATGGATATGATAGTTCTTCCTCGCTGGATGGAGAAACGTCGCTGCGAAGATGAGGAACGCCGCCGTAGGGAGGATGAGAAAAGACGTCACTATGAGGAAGAGGAGCGTCGTCGTCGCGAGCAGGAGCGTCTCCGCCAAGAAGAGGAGAGTCGCGGTCGTGAGGAGGAGCGTCTCCGCCAGGAAGAGGAGCGTCGATTATATATATGTATTGTTACGACTGCAGCCTCAGCGCAACAGACTGTTCACTAAACCGTGAACCGATAGAAGCCCTCCAGCTTCTAACCAGAGAAAGAGAGGGGCCGTAACCCTCCTTTCTACTCTCCTGGTTAAACACAAACGTATACTACCGATTACAGCCTAGGCTACTGACAGGCCCGGCTGTATCACTAAACAAACAAGAGTGAGAGCACCCTCTGCTCTCACCTCCACTCTAAGTGATACTTGAAGAAATATGCTACGTAACGCTTCAAAACCCTACCGCAGTTGTATCTATGGGCAGTTAAACAGTGGTGATGGAAAGTTCCTCCCTGTTACGTTAGTACTGGAATGCACCTCCTACCTTTCTCATCCCACTGCCCAGATGGACGGGAAACTGGTAGTCGTGTTATAAGTTGGCCTCGTAGAACAAAGGTTAATTAGTGTACAGGCGATGTGTGTGTGTGTCAGTGTCTCCTGTGTTAGCCAAAACTCCAAAACACGGTAACCATTCATTTACCGCCTTCCGTCTGTCTATACAAAACTTAGCACGTGATCAGCCCGAAGGCCTCATCGTTATGGTGGAACCCATGTGTTTTCAATACTACTCAAAAAATACTACAACTTCACACACCCTCTAGCTATTCACTGACTAAAGTGAATGCAGGGCAAACTCCCTACACAAAGACTCAACAAATACAAAACGTAGCAACTCAACAACGATGGAGGAGGACATTTGTGGTTTTGTCTTGTCGGAGACAGGACGTGCTCCTAGCAGCTCCGTGTGTGTGTGTAGTCAGGTCAGACCTGAGTTAAAATGGCAGCTGCTGAAGGGATTAGCGTCGACATGGCTAGTGGAGGCGATGGTGTTTTCGTCGAGTCGAGGGTGTTGTGGAGGTGTGTGGGAGGAGAGGTGGAGGAGAGGGTGGAGTGGAGTCTGAGGTGAAAACTAGTGCGGTAGAAGGAGGGAGAAGTATCGAGGGGGAGTGTAGTGAAGGGAGTGGAGTGGAAGTGGCGTGGCGTGGAGAAGGAAGTGGAGTGGCGCTTAGGACTATTTTGGGGTCAAATTGAAGACCTGAAAAGGTACTTTGATAGTGAAGTGAACGATTTGAAAAGCGTGGTGAGGAAGCAGGAAATAGAGATACGATCTCTTAAGTGTGGAGGTGGAGGTCCAAGTGGAGTGAGTGGAGGGGCACATGCGAGGGATGTACCTGGAGGGGTACCAAAGGGAGACGTGCCTCGGGCTACTACTAATGGAGTGGTCCCTAGTAAGTCACCAGGGATTGGGGAATGGAAGGTAGCTGATTATGGAGCCCGGCAGAAGGAGATAAAGGTAAACAATGACCATGTTGTGTGCACGAAGTCATTTCAGGTACTCTCGGGGCTGCAAGAGGAAGATAAGTAGGTAAGGACGGTAGACGATACATCATTACCCGTAGGTAAATTCTTAGTTGTTGGTGACAGTCAGATTAGGCATCTTGACAGCAGGTTTTGTGACAGAGAAGGGATGCGTATGAAGTCGGTGAGTTACCCAGGGAAGGGGATAGGTTATGTTAGTGATAAGATAGTTGAGTGCATGGCGGACCAAGGGTAAAAACCCATCGTCTGCCTGAGCGCTGGGGGAAACTATGTTGAGTGTGTAAGAAGTGAGGAATTGCTACGGCGGTTCAAGGAGGCTGTAGGTAAAGTTAGGGACAGGGGTGGGTTCCCTGTGGTGTGTGGTGTCCTTCCAAGACGCTATGTTGACGACTTGTGGTACTCCAGTGCTATTACTCTGAATTGCCGGCTGGCACTTCATTGCAAAGCCAATGGTTGGGCCTTTGTCGACAACTGGGACCTCTTTTTCGGGCATAAGCACCTCTACCGCAGGGACGGGGTACACTTTTCGAAAAAAGGATTTCAGATCTTGTCTGAACCCCTTGAAAGGGAGGTAGATGCACTGCAGGTTTTTTTAAGATAGAGAACAGGGGATTAGACACTGGGGTAGGGGTAAAGGAAACTTGCGACACTAGGAGGAGTTTCAGAAGGCAGGGAACTAAAGTGTTTCGTAAGAAGAGAGAGAGGAGGGTTTAGTTAAAGATAAAGGGAAAATGGACAAAAAGAAGAGGAGTTGCTTGAAGGTTTACTATAAAAACTGTAGGCGTATTTTAAACAAGATAGATTTCTTGCGAGGAATAAATAGTGTAGAGGATTTTGATGTAATAGCATTAACATGCATGGTTAGATATGTCAGGAAAGGTATATGACCCGGAGGTCGAGATAGCTGGGTTTAAGCTATTTCACAAGGACAGATTAGGCAGGCGAGGTGGAGGAGTTGCGCTTTATGCAAGAGATACATTGCAGTGTTGTGTTAATAATGTTATAAAAACAGATGGTAGCATAGAGTCTATATGGGTAGAGGTTACGGAGGGAACTGAAAAAATGGTTTTGGGTGTAGTGTATAGGCCTCCAAACTTATGTAAAGAGGATTCAGCTCCTGTATGGGAAGAAATAAACAAGGCTTGCAGATATAATAGACTATGCGTGGTGGGAGATTTTAATCTTAGGAATATAGACTGGGATTTAATTATGGGAAACAACGACGCAGAGGAATTGTTAAATATAATCCAGGATAACTTCCTAAGCCAAGCAATCAAGGAGCCTACTAGAGGAGATAATATTTTAGATTTATTACTGACAAACAGAGAAGATTTAGTTACATATGTGGAGGTCGGTGGAAAGTTAGGTAATAGCGACCATTATGAAATCAGATTTAACTTAAAATGGGAAGTTGGAAAATTAAGTGTCAATAAGCAAAGAATACCTAATTTCAGAAAGGCCAATTATGCAGGATTAAGAAGACACCTGGAGTTGATTAATAAGAGGTGTGGGATGGAGCGGAAGAAATTTTCCCACGGTAAGGTGCTCAAGGACAGGGCGGTGACAGCTGGAAAGGCCAATTATGAAGGATTAGGAAGACACCTGGTGGAGATTAGCGATAGTAGGATAAAGGAATGTTTCAAGGCCAGCGCGGTTAAAGCTGAAAGTGAGGTCGGAGCGGGGGGGGGGGGGGGGGATTATACCTTATTTGTAAGGAATCTAATTGACGGACAGAAAAAAAAAATTTCCTTATAGGGAAATAAGGTCTAGAAAGAGTGACCCGAAGTGAATGACCACTAGTTTAAAACACTACATTGGAGTAAAAAGAAACATGTATTTAGGGTTCTAGGCTGGACTGGAGAACAAAGAACAGTATAACGTGATGGCGAGGACAGTGAAGAGATTAACACGAGTAGCTAAGAACAATTATGAGATTAAAGTAGCAGGACAGGCGAAAAGCGACCCAAAGGGGTTTTATCAGGTATATAAAACCAAGACTAGGGAATTAGTGGGGCCGTTAAGGTTAGGGCAGGGTGAGGACTTACATACGGATGAGGATATGTGTAAAAATCTAAATGATTATTTCTTAAGTGTTTTTACTGAGGAGGATACACAAGCAATACCTGAAAGTGAACAGATGTTCAAAGGAAGCGATGAGGAGAACCTCAAAGATATTGTGATAACTAGGGAAATGTTGGAAGAGGGTATGGATAAAATGAAGAGTTTTAAATCGCCAGGACCAGCTGAAATGTATCCCAGAGTATTAAAAAAATGCAAAGAGGTTGTTAGTGAGTCGTTAGTGCACATTTTTAGGAAATCGGTTAAGATAGGCGATGTGCCGTTATTGTGGAGGAAAGGAAATGTTATCCCAATATTTAAGAAGGGAGACAGAGGACTAAAGTCAAATTATCGACCCGTAAGTCTAACGTCAGTGGTAGTAGTCAGGCAGATAGGTGTATCCATCATAATAATTGTGGGTTTAGACGTACAAGCATGAAATTTGGCACAGTCATAGATAATAATCTAATGAATAATTCCAGATATGGACCCACCGCGAAAACGTCCTATGGTAGCCGTGGTGGCCATTTTACAAAATTACCGTTTTGACCGCGATTATTTTTAACCGGACGACACAAATGCTTCATTATGTTCTAATGAAATGACTCTAGATACACATATATGCCATAATTGTATTCTCCAAATGACCACAATTTGCATTAGTGTTGCCAGCAATGTCAATTAACCCACCAGGGAGCGTAATAAGTGCTGACTCATCAAATTTCGGAACCTCCGCGTTCAGGAGTCAATGTTTCAGTGAAATTACAGGACCAAATTAACTAGTTGACAGGTAAATACATATTTATTTTAAGTAAACCACTATTATCTATGACTGTGCCAAATGTCATGCTTGTACGTATAAACCCACAATTCTTATGATGGATACACCAATCTGCCTGACTTAAAAGTAACAAATTTAGTAACTGAGCAAATTATTTGGTGGCTAAGAGATAAATACACTTTCGTCATTATTATTAAAATGCCTGGTTTAGTAATATTTTATTTGGTTAAGTTGACAAAACGAATATGGTAAATTTAAACAGTTTCGTCTACAACAATACAGATTGTTAACAATAATCTAAACTCAAAAGTTCTCAAATAATTTCAGCTATGTATATAAATACTAATTACAGCAAATATATTTTGCAGACTGGGGTTCTGGAAAAGTGATATCCCAGTACCGTGAAAGGAATCTGTCGACGTTGTGGAGCTCGGATTGGGGTCGATATTATCAACCGCTGCTGTTATGAATAAGCCCTCGCGTAGATTGGGTGGACACACTACCTCATCTCGGTGATACTGCTCACACACTCTGTTTCCCATGGATGTGGAGATTGCCATCACTCGGACATAGGAGATGGACAGTCCGAGATCAAACAGCATCTCAATGAGGTCACGTTTCCGAGTCCTTGCATGGACTGTGAGTCCCACGTAGATGGGCAATGGGGTTTCTCTGTCTTTGTTGTGACGCACAGTAGTACTACCCACTCTGCGACGGATGGAGCTATTGTACTGCAACAACTGAGTTGTGCTGAGGGTTGCTTGGGTTACACCATCACCTAATTGAGACTTGATGTTGGGGCCGTCGAGGATCATGGCCACCAAAGTCAACAGTGACTGAGGTACTGATTTTACTTGGCAGTCCTCATCAAATGAACCTGTGAATGTAGCTGCTGTTTGGAACATTTATCTACGTACTATCTTCGCTGCCCTTGCAAGACATATGGCTTCGTCATCGTAGTCTTCTTTGCAGACTTTACGGAGGGCAGGTCCTACATCTTTATCAAATGCAAGTAGTATATCACGCCCTTCCTTATGAGCCGTAAGGTTTGGGATTTGGGCCAGGATACGATTTTTTAACTCTGTGCTATGTTGTCTGACATGCTGCTCCACTCCAAGTTGTTCTAGACGATTAGAATAAAGTTTGACGAGATCTGCAAGTTTAAGGACAGAGGCATGCTCTTCATCTATTATTGTTTCATCGATAAATGACAGCAACTCGGCTAGTGCAATCCCATGGTTGACTTTATCAGTTGTGTCCATCTTCTGTTTATCTTGTAATGATTTAGTTTTGTTGTAAAGTGAAACAAGACACCTTGGATGATATTTTGCATCGTGTGCGACCATGTCCCCAGCACTCAATTATGCAAGTAGCCTCTCGTCCTGCAGGTCTAATGCACATCTTCGTACGCGGGAGTCTAGACGAAAAGTTGATGCCTCACGGAGTGGCTCGGAAGTTGACACATCTTCGCATAAAAAACAGACATCCGATGCTGCCACTTCATGATGAGCGACTTGACGAGTGTATTTCTTGGATGTAGTAGCATCAGGGTCGCAACCCTGTGTGCATTTCCTTTTTTCTGCTCGTTGTAGTTTTATATTATTGAATTTTGTATGGCAGGATTTGTGCCACTTGGCATTGTTCTCCAGAAACGTAGCTTCAATGCCATTCCCGTCATCAAGGCGTCCTAATTCTAGTGGCATCGGTAATTCGTGAAGTTCATTGAAACGTCTGATGTTGAAGGCAATGGTAGAATAACCAACTCCAACATCGTGCCGTTCTGATTCTGCTGGGCATTGCAAACTTTCCCGTGTGATTATTTGGCACAAAACGCACTTGTTCCAATCCGTCTGTATCTGCGCCTTTGATTGCCCAGGTTGCAGTGGATCCACTAGCTGATAACTTTTAGACATTTCGCTTTTCGAAACACCAACTGAAAAAAAAAGATATGATAAGATATGAGGACAAATAGGATATGATAACAAGTTGCAATAAATATATAAAAACTTTATTATCACTCACTACATGGACACTAATAAATGTATTTCTAAAGGTTCATATGCAAAACTCTTTGGTGTACACAGATCACATTTTAAATGATTTTATATAAATCCTTGTCCCTCAAAACATGGGTCTAGACACCTTATTTGCTCAGTTATCTGCAATATTGGCCGAGATATAGGCGAATATAGAGTTTTTGGTAATGGCGGCACTAATTTGCATAAAAAATGATACGTGGGACATTTTTTGAACTATTTAACATAGCAAATAATTTTCTACACATTGTTTCCTATCTATAGATACCAATGAGAAGTATTTTTCGGGGGGGGGTGCACGAGACCCTTATCTAGCCACTAGACTAAAAGCGGCCCCATTGTAAAATGGCCGCCACGGCTACCATAGGACGTTTTCGCGGTGGGTTCATATCTGGAACTATTCATTAGACTATTATCTATGACTGTGCCAAATTTCATGCTTGTACGTATTAACCCACAATTGTTACACTTATCTGCCTGACTATAGGTAAATTATTGGAATCTATTATTGAAAAAACATTAGAGAGCACTTAGATAAACATGGTTTGATTAATGATTCACAAAATGGATTCACCAAGGGTAGGTCATGTCTCACCAATTTATTGAGTTTTTATAGGAAAGTTTATGAGACGGCAGATAATAATAAGGATTATGATATAATATATTTGGACTTTAGTAAGGCATTTGACAAAGTAGCACACGAGCGACTCTTAAATAAGGTTAAGGCTCATGGAATAGATGAGAAGGTTCTTCGTTGGATCAGAGCTTGGCTAAGTAATAGGCAACAAAGGGTTACAATTAATGGTTCTAAATCTGAATGGGGACAGGTGACAAGAGGAGTTCCAAATAGGTCAGTTTTGGGTCCATTACTATTTTTGATTTACATCAACGACTTGGATAGTGGGATTAACAGTGATATCAGCAAGTTTGCTGATGATACTAAGGTAGGTAGGATTATTGGATCACAGTCTCATGTAAATATATTGCAGGGAGACTTAGATAAACTTAATGAGTGGGCAGTCAGATGGCAGATGGAATTTAATATTAATAAGTGCAGCGTTAAGAATGTTGGTAGAAAGAACCCTGGTAATAGATACACCATACGCAGTGTATCACTGAAAAGATCAGAAGGTGAAAAAGATATTGGAGTGAGGGTGAGCCCAGACCTCCGACCTAGGAAACAATGTATTGAAGCTAGAAATAGAGCTAATAGAGTGTTAGGATTCATTCCCAGAAGTGTTAAAAGTAGAAGTGCGGACGTTATTCTAAAGCTTTATCTGGCTCTAGTCAGACCTCACCTAGACTATGCGGTTCAGTTTTGGTCTCCATATTACAGGATGGATATAGCCTTGTTAGAATCAGTACAGAGAAGGATGACCAAAATGATGCAAGGGATGCGTAACTTTAGTTATGAGAAGAGATTGAAGCTATTAAAGTTACACTCACTCGAGAGACGGGCGAGGTAAGGGGCGATCTGATGGAAGTTTGTAAGTGGATAAAGGAATTTAATAAAGGAGAGGTACGAACAGTTCTTTCGGCTTTTAACCAGAGTAGAACAAGAAGTAAAGGATTGAAGCTGGAAGGGCGTAGATTTAAAAAGGAAATTGGGAAAAACTGGTTCACTAATAGGGTTATGAATGAGTGGAATGGACTCAGTAGACAGGTAGTTAGTGCGGAGTCATTGGGGAGCTTTAAAGAGGGGCTGGACAGGTTAATGGATGGGGATGGAAGGTGCATGTAGGTAATGTTAGGTGACAGGAACTACCATGTGTAGGCCTGGCGGCCTCTTGTAACTTCCTTGTTTTCTTATGTTCTTATGTTCTTCTTATGGACAGCAGGAGGCTACGGAGCAGAGTGGCACGTGTATTCCGTATTAAGGCCAGACCTCTACTGAGCTTGGGCGCCGCTCGCGACGTGGGTTTGAGGGGCCCACCAGTGGGGGGCACCTTCCTCTCTTCTCTCTCTCTCCTCATTCACTTGAGGACACACACCAGTCCGGCTCGTGGCAGGTGTTACAGTATATATATATATATATATATAAAAGAGAGAGAGAGAGAGAGAGAGAGAGAGAGAGAGAGAGAGAGAGAGAGAGAGAGAGAGAGAGAGAGAGAGAGAGAGAGAGAGAGAGAGAGAGAGAGAGAGAGAGAAGAGAGAACACCGTGCAACGGAAGAGGCAGCCCGTCTCCAAATCCTCATTGCACAACTGTGCCCGCCACGCACTCCGTCCGCCCCGTTCTCACCACCCTCGACCAGCCCACCTACCTCCACTAGCCGTCATCCACGTCCACCTGCACCCAAGGCGATCATCATCCCCCCACCAGCTATCCCTCCTGATGTATCGTTTAAAAACTTATGGGAATGTAGGCGTATGTGGGCGGATTACTCTACGATGGTCGACCTCCCAAGCTTGCCACTCAGCAAGCAACTAATCCAGCTCCACATGTGTCTCTCTCTCGAAACCCAGCATGTGTTGCAGCACAAACTACATGTGGCCCCAGACGACACACTCCCTGTCAAGGTGGTCCTGGACAAGTTAGAGAATTACGTGAAAACCCAGACTAATGAGGCACTACGGCGACGTGAGCTCTTCAGTTGCAAACAGTTGACGGGCGAAACATTCAACGAGTTCTACCTTAGACTGAATAATGCAGCCGAGGCAGTCGAGGTTTACAAAGGACAGTATATGGACTGTGAGGAGACGCAGTTAAGGCAAGTGATCCTGATGTGAGTGCGAGACAGTGAGCTGGTGCAACGCCTCATCACTCTTGTCCCTACCTGCTCGTTGGATGACGCGGTCCAGGAGGGCTACACTTATGAAGCCACCCGCAACACCGCGTCAGCCATTACAGCGCCCTCCGCTTTATTGCGAGCCACGTCTTAATACAAAAGGGAGAAAAACAAGACCCACAGAGCGAAAATGAACCCAATTGGCCCACCCTGCAACAACTGTGGCCGTGTACACAAGGAAAAGCAGTGCCCAGCCGCAGAGTCGGTGTGTCACAATTGTGGGAAAAAGGGACAATGGTCCAAGACAGTGAGGTGCCCAGTTCAGAGTGCCACCTTCATAATCTGTTATCGGGATGGCCACTATGATAAATGCTGTTATTCAACGAAGTCGAAGCCCCATAGCTATAGAGGTAAACAGTCCCTTCAGGCCAATGCAGGGAACATTCGGCACCTAGGCAGTGCCACCAGCACACCTGGTCAGCGCCCGAGCCACATTAATTAAGAGGGTGAGCTCAACTTCACGCACCGAGGTTGAGCCCCTACAGGAAATCGGCGTCACCATCCCATCCCTCATGGCAACGTGTCGGGTCACCTATGCATGCTCCCTGACACTGGCGCTGATGTCACACTCATAGGCCTGAACCACTTGCTCCACATGGGTCTATCGGAACATGTTTTCCAACCTCCTTCAAAGACTAAACACTTAACAGCTGATTGGTCTGAGATGGCCCCACCCCTCGGCTAATTCAAGGCAGATATTACATATGACAACAGGACTACTACCACGTGGATTGACGTGGACGAGGCTATACCGACTCCTCTATTGTCCTGTCATGATTGCAAGGAGCTGGCCATAATCTCCGATGATTTTCCGAAACCCATCCTCGATGTGACACATGCCAACAGGTCCTACGAGACCGGCACCAACGTCAGCGGCCCAGTGGCACCTCACTCACCCGCAACAGGACCTGCCGCCATCCCACCCCCTCACATGTATCCACAGTTGCCTCTCACCGACACCACAAACCCCTCACAAGCCAAGGAGTACTTCTTAAGGGAGTTCAGTGACGTACTCGTGGCCAAGGAGGACCTGAAGACGAGGCCACACAGGAAGATGCTGGGCCCAACCACAAAGATCCATCTGAGGGAAGACGCGAAGCCCTTCGCCATTTGTACCCCTCGCCTGATTCCTCTGGCTTTCCGGGAGTCAGTAAAAGCAGAGCTGGACTCAATGATGGCCCAAGGTGTCATTACTCCTGCAGGTGAAAGGAAGACCTGTCTCCATGGTGCCACCCCTTAGCAGCTGTCACTAAGCCCAACGGCGTTGTGAGGATCACCACTGACCTCTCTAAGCTGAACAGCCAGGTGTCACGCCCAGTGCACCCCTCTCCCACGCCTTTCGCGGCAATCCGCAGTGTGGACCCAAAGGTTCGCTTCTACACCCCAGTGGATGACTTGTGTGGCTACTGGCAGATTGCCATGCAGAAGAGGATCAGCCACTCACCATATTTATAACGCAATACGGCCGTTTTTGGTATTGCCGAGGTCCGATGGGTTTTGCTGCCTCAGGGGATGCTTTCTGCCTCCGAGGTGTTATAGCCCTACAGGGCATAACCAACTGTATCAAGGTTGTGGATGACGATATCCTATAACACGAGGACTACCTAACACACCTACATCATATTTATGAAATACTCTGCAGATGCAGAAACACGGGATTACACTCAACGCTGACAAGTCTACCCTCGCAGCACCTGCAGTATCCTTATGTGGATATGTTCTGTCAGCGGAGGACATATCCTCTGATCCAGAGAAGCTCAAGGCCCATAGCTGACTTTACCACTCCTGCCAACCTTACAGACTTTAGGTCCTTTATGGGTCTAGTCAACCAGTTGGCATAGTTCTCTCTGGACATTTCAACTGTTGCACAACCCTTATGCCCTCTGATGAGCCCCAAGCGGACATTCGTGTGGACTCCTGACCATGATCAGCTTTATATGAGAGTGAAGGAGGCCCTCTCAAGTCCATGTACCAATGTTGGCGAACTTCGACCCAGCCCTGTCCACCATCATGCAGATGGACGCATCTCGACTCCACGGCATCAATCAATCAATTATTGGGGGCATACGCAGGGTGGCGCGTCGCCTCGCCAACCCTACGATGCCACTCCCGGGGTCACCACGCACGAGTCTCCATGCAGGCTCCTTTCCCATACCAAGCAGCTCTCGACAAGAAACATCAACTTGCCCCAGCCATGAGCCTTGTGGGCGCCTCCTTGGCCTCCTCTACGCCGAATTGTCTCTTACAGATAAACCCCGATGGGAAGGATCGGTTTTAGGGTAGCGTGTCACATGCCCATATAGCTGAAGTTGGCGTTGACGGACTATGCAGGTAATAGGCTTCGATTCAGTCTCACGGTGCAATCGCTGATTTGACACGTAATCATCCCAGCCATACCCCATGATTCTGCGAAGACACATATTACCAAAGGCATTGATTCGTCTCTTTAAGTGTGTCCATGTCTCACAACCATATAGTAAGACAGGGATCACAAGCGACTTGAAGATCCGGATCTTTGTCCTCCTGCACAGGTACCGACAACGCCAAATACTCCCGCTGAGCGAGTCTATAGCACCGTGGGCTATGCCAATCCGCCGTAAGACTTCTTGACGTGACCCGCCATCATTATGGACTGCGCTACCAAGGTATGTAAAACTTTCCAAGATCTCAATGTCCTCGCCGCACGCATGAACAGACTGTACTGCTTCATCTAGTAAGTCTCCAAACACCTGGACCTTGGTCTTAAGCCAGGAGACCTCAAGTCCCAAAGGCTTTGCCTCCTTGTGCAGCGCCTCGAGAGCCATCACCAGGACCTCCAGGGACACAGCAAAGATTACTGCATCATCGGCAAAAACAAGATCAGTGATCTTGGTGTTGCTGACGGATGCTCCACAATCACTTTGATCTACAACCTTGTCCAATACCCACTCCATACAAGCGTTGAAAAGTGATGGGGCAAGGACGCACCCTTGCCTCACTCCTGTATTAACAGGAAAGAAACTGGATATACCTGCCCCACACTTCACAGCACTCTCAGTCCCAGAATACAGACCGGTTATCAAACCAATAGTCCTTGCAGGAATACTGCGAAGTCGCAGAAGATCCCAGAGTGACTCACGATGCACTGAGTCAAACGCCTTCTTGAGATCAACATAGGCTGCAAGCATCCCCTGTCGAAACTCACGTCAGCGTTCCACCAGGACACGAAGCATCGGCATCGGCATTTAGCACACGGCATCGGTTATACCTTATTGCAAGATCACGGTGGAGGATTCGTGCAATGTGGCTCACGGTTTCTCACGGACACTGAGATACGCTACGCCATAACGAGTTGGAGTTGTTGGCTGTGGCCTGGGCTACGTCAAAGTGCAAGTTCTACCTAACAGGTCTGCAACATTTTGAGCTTGTCACTGACCATCGCCCACTCATCCCAATCCTCAACCACTATACGCTGGACGCAATAGAGAATCCCAGACTGCAACGCGTCAAGGAGAAGCTCTCAACATTCCAGTTCTCAGCAAAATGGTAGGCAGGAAAGCAAATCTGCATCCCGGACGCTCTCCCCCGTTATCATGTCAGCCACCCAAATCATGAAGTTGACGTGCTGAGCTGTGAAACAAGCATCTCCATAAGGAACGTCGTCACACTCAAGGCAGTACAGCCACTCGCTGATTTTCTATATCTAGCATCCGACAAGGTTATGGAGGACTTCCAGGAAGCTGCTCGCAACAATCCGTCTAACGCCAGACTGCTGGAAGGTGTGAGGAATGGTTCCCCACACAACCGATACGACCTCCACAAATCTTTGCTCCCGTATTGGGAGCTGAGAGAAGATCTCTACAGTGATGGAGACCTCGTGATGTACGGGGTACGTGTTGTTGTACCCGCTGCTCTACGCCGCACAGTCTTGGCTCGCCTCCACGACAGTCATCGCAGGGCAGAAGCAACCAAGAGACGGGCGAGGCAGACAATATTCTGGCCTGGCATCAACACTGACATCACTAACACCGTTCGTTCGTGTGAGCCATGCCAAGTGCTGCAGCCCAGCCAGCAGCAGGAAACATTTCTCAGCGACGACACCCCAACCAGGCCCTTCGAGTCAGTGTCGGCTGATTTATTTTCTGTTGCGGGGATGTCTTTTCTCGTCATCACTGACCACCTCTCGGGCTGGCCTGTCATCATCCCAAGTGGCCGTGACACTACGTCAGCCGCCACCACACGCCAGTTCCGCTGCTACTTCCGCGATGTAGGCATCCCCATACGGTTGAGCATCGATGGAGGACCCCAGTTCACGAGTCGGGAGTTTACAGCTTTCCTGGATCTCTGGGGAGTCCGGCATGTATTTTCTTAACCTCATTACCCACAATCCAACGGTCTGGTGGAGGCGGCGGTGAAGTCTGTGAAGCACCTCATCATGAAGGTGGCTCCCTCCAGCAACATCAACTGTGAAGAGTTAGATCGGGGCCTACTCGAGTTCCGCAAGACTCCATCTTACACCGGGCGCTCCCCAGCGCAGGTCCTGTACGGGAACCCACTCCGCTCCTGTGTACCCGCTCACCCCGAGTCTATTGAGAAGTGGCAGTCCAATACGGAGGCGTGCGACCATCGGGCCGCCAAACGGGCTTATGATGTGGAGACTCGCTACAACCAGCATCCCGCCCCCTAGCCAAGTTGCAGATCTACGATATATATATATATATATATATATTATATAAAATAAAATTATATATTTTATATATATATATATATTTATATATATATATTTTATATATTTTATATATATATATATATCGTGAAGTTTCAGGGTGACAGAGACACTCGGTAAACTGGGTTGTTTTATGCAACTTTTTCGCCAAGGAAACTTGGCATCATCAGGCTAAAAATAGTTAAAATTTAAATAATATAATGCTAAAAAGCGAACTAAAAAAATTATTCTAAGAGACTAAAATATTCCTATATTTTCTAAAATTACTAACTAATAAATAAAATATAAATTGTACCTTAACGGACCTTGGTGTGTATGCTGCTGGTTGGTAGAGGCCCTGAATGAACAATGGTTTTGTGGGTGACATTTCAGCTTGGTGGGGCGATCGAACCGAGAGTCGGGCAATCGAAACAGTGGTAATCATTTTGAGTATTGAAAGTTTTTTGTGAAATGACTTGTTATTAAGATCAGGGGCAAGTGCTTGATGTGTATAGCTTCTAATAATTTAGTGTCACTAGGGTAGTGTCCCTTTGGATAGATACTGAAGTCATTCATAGAAAAAGGGTGATCTAAATCATGTGAGTGTGAGCGGATTGCAGATTGCGAAGGTGAAGAAATGGGTCGACCCACAAAACCATTGTTCATTCAGTCCTCTACCACTCAGACAGCATACACACCAAGGTCCGTTAAGTACAATTTATATTTTATTTATTAGTTAGTAATTTTAGAAAATATAGGATTTTTTTAGTCTCTTAGAATTAATTTTTTAGATTTTTCGCTTTTTAGCATTATATTATATTAAATTTTAACTATTTTTAGCCTGATGATGCCAAGTGCCTTGGCGAAACGTTGCATAAAAAACCCCCAAAGTTTACCGAGTGTCTCTGTCACCCTAAAACTTCATGATGAATCTACAAGAAAATCAACTATATATATATATTATATATATATATATATTTTTTAAAATTATTATTATATATAAAATATATATATATAAAATTATATATATATATATTACCTATTATATAATATATATATATATATATATATATCATATATATATATATATATATATATATATTTTTATATACATATATATTCATATATATATATATTATATACATAAAATTTCATATATATATTATATACATATATATATACATATATATATACATATATATACATATATATAAATATATATATATATATATATATATATATATATATAAAATATATATATTATATATATATATATTTTGATTTTTCTTGTAGTTTTCATCATGAAGTTTCAGGGTGACGGGGACCTCGGTAACTTGGGGTTGTTTTATGCAACGTTTCGCCAAGGCACTTGGCATCATCAGGCTAAAAATAGTTAAAATTTAAATATTGTAATGCTAAAAAAAGCGAACATCTAAAAAATTAATTCAAAGAGACAATAAAATATTCCCTATATTTTCTAATTGTAATTATAATCTATTTTAGTAATTTTAGAAAATAAAAGGAATTTTTATTGCCCTCTTAGATTAATTTTTTAGATGTTCGCTTTTTAGCATTACAATATTAAATTTTAACTATCTTTAGCCTGATGATGCCAAGTGCCTTGGCGAAACGTTGCATAAACAACCCCAAGTATACCGAGTGTCTCTGTCACCTGAAACTTCATGATATATATATATATATATATATATATATTTTAAATATATTATATATTATATATATATATAATATATATATTTTATTTTATATATATATATATTGACATTTCAGGGTGACAAAGACACTCGTCATTCTTGGGGTTTTTAGGGCGCAACGTTTCGCCAAAAAGACACTTGGCATCATCAGGCTAAAATAGTTAAAAAATTAATATACTTTACTGCTAAAAAGCGAACATCTAAAAGAATTTTTTTTAAACAAAAAAATAATCCTATATTATCTAAAAATAATAAAAATAAATAAAATAAAATGTATACTTCCCGGGACCTTGTGTGTATGCTGTCTGAGTTGGCAGAGGACTGAATGAACAATAGTTTGGCGGTAACATTTCGGCTCGGGTGTGGCGATCGAAACGAGAGTCGGACAATCGAAACAGTGTGATAATCATTTGAGTATATGTAATTGATTTTGAAGTGACTTGGTTATTAAGATCAGGGGAGAATGCTTGATGTGTATGGTTTTCTAAAAATTTAGTGTCACTAGGGTAGGGGTGCCTTGGATAGGAAATACTAAAGTCATTCATAGAAAAAGGGTGATCTATATCATGTGAGTGTGAGCGGATTGCAGATTGCAAAGGTGAAAAATGGGTCGACCAGTACTTTTGCAGAAACCCCTTTTATGCTCAGAAAGCCTAAGGGTTAGATTCCTTGTTGTCTCCCCAACGTATTTAGCGTTACAGCTAGAACATTTAAATTCGTAAATTATGTTA
>JACEEZ010012393.1:169139-194139 GCA_016584305.1 Chionoecetes opilio | reverse complement strand
AACACCAGCAACCTCCTTCTCCGTAACAGCCCAAGCCAGACGAAGGAGACAAAACAAAAGTCCCATGTCGTATATAGGATCACATGCAAAAGAGGAAACTGTGAAGTCCACCCCTCATCCTACATCGGCATGACGACAACGAAGCTGTCCAGACGTCTTACTTGCCACCTAACTTCCGGAGCCCCAAAAAGTCACCTATTGGAACAACATGGCATCATCATAACAAGAAAATTTCTAGAAGAAAATACAGAATTGGTTGACATGTGCGGCGACTTCCCATCCTAGAAGCACTGTACATAAAAGAGATCAATCCCAAGCTTAACGTACAGCCAAACGACCTACAAGGTCTACCCAGCATGAAAAGAACAAAAGCAAATAACAGCCTACTCACAGAAAAGCCAAGCGAAGACCAAACAACCAATCAGCGTCTCCCACTCAAGAAGACGAGAAGCAAAAGCTATCTACCAATCAACGACATCGGTAATAGGCTGCGTGGCAGGCAGACCGGCTATAAATAGCGCTTCACTTCGCATCTTAAGGGACACTTCATGAATGGGGTTGGATGGGGGACACACCCAGGGCACTGGGCACAACAGCAGGGCCTACAGTCACGACACAGGGAAGGGGTAACACACTGGACAAAAAGAAAAAATTGGTGGGTGGGAGAGTTATCACTGGAAGTGGGGATACCCGGACGCGGGCGTGGGGACACAAGACTATCCACGGGGCAGGTAGGTCACGACACGGCAAGAGTACAATCCACGAGGCAGGTCACGTCCCAGCAGGAGGATTATCCACGGGCGGAGGAATGGGGCTGAAGGGAATCCGGCCCCTGATGTGTGACAGTCTTGCGCTTAGCGGCGGCCGCGAGACCAGGCTCGCGTCCCTATGACACCCTGCCACCCAGGTCAGCCGTACTCACACCGCACTTCACTCCCACTCGCGTTCCCCAGCACCGCACAGGGCAAAAACACACAGACACTCCAGCTGGGTGCCACCAGCCACGCACCACTCACCGGCGTCCCGGCCCGGTCCCGCCGGCCCGGTCCCGGCGTATTTGTGTGGCCGGTGGTGTTTTTCACTGGTGAGTGGTGCGCGGCTGGTGGCACCCAGCCGTAGTGTATGCGTGTTTTTGCCCTGTGCGGTGCTGGGGAATGCGAGTGGGAGTGAAGTGTGGGGTGAGTAGGCTGACCTGGGTGGCAGGGCATCATGCTTGTCAGCCTGTGGTGAGACCCTACAATGGGGCGGGTGCGGATCAAGCACCCGCGCGCGGACGCTCTCTAGGTCCGGCGCAACTTACTGGAGATTCTGGCCACCAACGGCCTGGCTGTTACCAACCTGATCCCGGCAAAGGACAAGGTCATCGTCCTCACCCAAACGGACCAGGATGCGGACGCAATCTTCCAACCGGAGAAACTTCAGCTCCTTCAGGATGCTTCATGCCCATCATGCCCCCAGAGCTGCGGTCAAAACGGACGGTCATTTGCTTCCGGCTGGACGACCTCATCTGTTCAAAGCAGCCGGAGGCCGTCAAGGCCGAGGTGGAACGGGTTCACGACTGGGCCAAGATCCAGGAAGTGTACAAGTTTCCGAGGTCCAACACCCTGAAAATAACATTTGAAGCCAGTAGCATGGCGAGTAAAGCAGCCGAGTCTGGGATTCGGTTGTTCAGTATGTCAATCCCGCCTGGCCAGATACGTGTGGAGACATACACACCCCTCATTGCTTGTGACAGATGCCACGCCATCGAAACGCACATCACCAGCCTGTGTGACAAGCCTCAAGCCTCAAGCCAAGTACCTCACCTGCTCAGAGTGTGCTAGCCGGGATCACAGATTCAATAGGTGCGAAGCCACAGAGAAACTATGCATTAACTGCGGGAAGGACCACAGCTGCAGGGCCATGCTTTGCGAGGTCCGGAAACGAGCTCTCAGGGCTAAGGAGGCACGGCTGCGATAAGAGGGAGGCCGTGGGGCCGCCCCTTCGTACGCGCAGGCAGCAACCCCACCCACCAACGCTCAACCTACACTACCAACACCAGACTTCAACACGACGGGTCTAATCTGCTTGATGAAGGCCCACTTCATGAACAGCGTGAACCCCGGCACATTACAGGAGACATTAGCGGAGTGCCTCGCCCTGAATGGTCTCCCTAATGTTAAACTGCCTCCCAACCCCCCTTCGGAGCGAATCATTAAAAAAATTACTGGTGGATGTGGTTTGACCCCTGTCGCCATGTCCTCACAAACGCGCCAGGTACCTGTTCCCGTGGAACACGTGGCCTCACCCGCACCCTCCACCCCACGCATCTCAGTGGACACCGCCCCGACACAGGTCGACCCCGTTGATCCCGCCCCTGGGGAGGAAGCTGATGACGAGGCCTCAAATACATCACAGGCCACGGCCACCACCACTACCTCGAACGTTGATGTGCTTTCTGTCAGTCACGAGGGGGACGCCAGCCAATCAGCGCCGGCCGTGGAGCTTGCCCCGGCTGGCTCCGTGGAAGGGACCCTAAGCCGAGCAGCGTCGCCCGCGGAGCTCGCTCCGGCTGGCTCCATGGAAGGGACCCTAAGCCGAGCAGCGTCGCCAGCGGAGCTCGCTCCGGCGGGCTCCGAGGAGGAGCCCCTGCATGAAATCAACAAGGGTGGGTCGGTTAGTGACGCAGCCAACACTCATACGCGTGGGGACACCACCCCCCGCCGCTGTGAGGCAGGTCGCTGCTAGTGACTACCGGAGAGGTGGAAGAAATAGAAACAGGAAGTGACTCGTCTACGAGTACTCCAGCACAATGTACTTCACTGGACCACACGACGCTTTGACCTGAGTAACTGCTACCGACAATACGACCCAGACATCATCCTGATCAACAGACACGGACTGAATGACGAGACTAGACTGAAAATTCCAGGGTACAGGACTTTTCAACAAAATCTCAGCAGCGAGCCCATGGATGGGGTCGCCATAGCGGTCAGGGGCTCGCTACAGTGCAGGATCGAGGATGATTTTTTGTCCGAGACCCTCGCAATTGAGATAGACACATCTGACGGACCTGTCTTGTCTTCATCGCCACCTCATACCTTCCCCCCAGACGTCCCTTCCTTCCTCACCCTGACTTCTTGCGACTGTTAAGACGACGATCCCCAGTTTTCATTGCTGAGGATCTGAACGCCAGACACCCGACCCTAGGCTACAGATCGACCAATCAAAACGGTCGTGAGCTCGTGGCCTACCTCAGACGTCAGACAGCCAATTACCTTGGTCCACATTTTCCCACTTACTACGGCCCTCTTTCTGCTACTTCTCCTGACATTGTTCTTTCTAATGCCGCTAATTTATTATATAATTCTATCACGCCAGGCCCCTTAACCACCAGCGATCATATTCCCATTATACTCGACATATCCACTTCCCCCATTCCCATACCGGTTCCTAAATCCTCCGCCTTCAACAGAACTGACTGTGACGCTTTTGACGGGGACGAGTCACTACAAATGGCCGACCTACCTGACGTATCCCGGGCGACCTTGGACGATATTGACGCGGCACTTGACTCGTGGATGTCCACAGTCAAACTTGCTGCTGACAGACACATACCCAAGACTGCTCACAAGACGCCAGCATACTGTATACCCTCCAGACTGACACAGATGACACGTATACAGTTCCAGGCTCTTCGGACCCAGGCCGGAAGAGCAGGTTGGACTTATGACAATTACAGACGTTACATTCATTTACGCTTAACACTACAGGACGCCAGACGTGTTGAATCCCGGCAGTCCTGGGGTAGTGCTCTAGCCAGACTGTCGGCTTCACACAGGGACCCAAAAGTTTTTTGGCGAGCAGTAAAGAGACTTTCTGGACGCGCGACTAACAAAGACACATATTTAGTAGACACCAACGGACTAAAACACCACTCCGGCGTTGACAAAGCCCGGCTGCACACCTCTGTTTGGGAGACTGTGTACCGGGATGACATTGACGACGACGACAATGACATTGTGCTGGATTATATGACTGAAAATCTACGTAGGTCGACTCCTTATGAGTCGGCGGACACGACAAGGATAAGGGGCACCTCGGAGCTCGACTCCCTGATCTCTTCAGGGGAGCTGCGGGGGGTCTTGAGGCACAGCAAGAGTACCTGCCCGGGCGTCAGCGGTATTAACAAAGTTATTCTCTCTCACATCCGAGAGCGGGCGATGGATCGGTTGCGGGACATCCTGAAAGCGGCTCTCTCGGCTGGTTACTTCCCGGAACGCTTCAAGGAAGCGGAGATGAGGATGTTGATCAAGTCTGGGAAGGCACCTACCCGCCCAGACAGCTATCGCCCCATCTCCCTCCTGGAGGTTCCGGGAAAGCTGTTTGAGAGAGTCATCGCTGGGAGGCTCCGCAACTACCTGGAGGAAAACAGCCTGTACAACGACGCGCAGTACGGGTTTCGCCGTGGAAGGGGCACCACTCACGCCATCGCAGTGGCCACGTAGGCCCTCGCCATCCACCACGCCTCCGGCTACAGGTGCAACCTGGTCCTCCGGGATGTCAGCAAGGCGTTCGACAAGGTGTGGCACCTTGGACTCAAGTACAAGCTGCTTCACCTTGGGCTCCCGGGCCCGGTCGAGCGTTTACTCTGCGACTTCCTGGAGGATCTGACGGCCAGAATCAAGGTCGGCACCCAGGTTGGCCCCCCCTTCCCACTGGAGACAGGAGTACCGCAGGGTAGTGTTCTCTCCCCAACCCTTTATGTCCTGTACACCAGTGACTGCCCGTCGTCGGTGGCGGGCATGAATGTCCTGTACGCCGACGATGTGTCCCAGACCGTTTTCCATCCGGGACGATCCAGCGCCATGCTCAACGCCCGCACTGAGAGAGAGGTAGCCAGGATCAGCGCCTTCGAGGAGGAGTGGAGGATCAAGACCAACCTCGCCAAGTTCAGCGTCATCCCGATGGCGACCCAGAACCCCCCACCGCTAATGGTGGACGGTAGAGTGGTGGACTTCCAGGCCAGCGGCACCGTCCTCAGCCTGCAAGTATTATCGCGAGGGTACGTGTCGCACGTGACGTCACGAGTACGGCGCGCAAAGTCCGCCCTGTTCACCCTCTACCGGTTCCGGGACCTCGACGCTGGGCTGAAGCTCCACCTCGTCAAGGCTCTGGCCCTCCCTGTCCTCACCTAACCCCCGATACCGCTGCACGCCCTGAGCAGGACAACAATCAGTAAGCTGCAACAGGTGCAGAACGCTGCTCTCAGGTTCGTGGTGAACCACAGGTGGGACGACTTCGTGACAATGGAGTCGCTACACGAGTCCGTCGACCTCCCAGCCATCAATGTAGTGTGGCTCCGGATGCAGGAGGAAGACTGGGAGCAGTTTCTGGTCCTGCAGGAACTCAGCGACGCGGCCCCGGATCGTTCCCACGGGTGGTTCCCCAGGAGCCTGAGGGCCTTGCGTGATGACCCCGATCCCGCCCCACGTTACTCTTAGCTCTGCTTTATGTCCTCACGTTTTTCGTTTTCCTTTTTCTCGTCAAAAAAAAAAAAAAAAAAAAAACACGTTATTCTGTTAACTTTGAGTTAATTATGTATCCCATGTCAAACCCACTTATTCATTATCTATTGTTTACTCAGTTTTTTGTTTTGTTTTAACGCATATTTGTTTTCTTCTCTGTGTCTTGTCTTATTTCAAATTTTTATATGTATATACTCATGTCTTTTAACTTACCTGTTCACTTCATCCTATAATTAGTATGTGATTATATCCTTTGTTTTTATGTTACTTAAAAAATATTTAGATTGAATTTTTTTTTCTTTTTTTGTGTGTGTGAATGTTTTGTGAATGTTTAAACTAAAATCAGCAAGCCGGACCGCTCGGCCACTTTATTATATTTCTGTATTTCTGTATATCTGTACTTGGTATTCTGGTCCCCCCACCCCCTCTTTGTAACTTCCCCATCTTTTCTCTCAATAAACTTCAAACTTCAAACTTCTTAATCATCCTCACCTCAACTCCTGAGGAGAAAACATCTTCCATATGCTGCTGAAGAAGGGTTCTTAGACCCGAAATCGCGATACAGCAAACATGACAAGCTACGGCGAAGTCATACAAGTTATTACAAAAGAGAATAAGACGCTCTTAAGACAAAGAGAAAATATCTTTAAGAAGATAATAAACGCTGAACTAGTTATCACTTTTAACGAGATCTGTCTCAGAGAAAATCTCCTGCCCGTATATACTCTCTCTCTCTCTCTCTCTCTCTCTCTCTCTCTCTCTCTCTCTCTCTCTCTCTCTCTCTCTCTCTCTCTCTCTCTCTCTCTCTCTCTCTCTCTCTCTCTCTCTCTCTCTCTCTCTTGTAGCGGTCTCCCCTACAAACCACTAGGAGGGGAGTATTGTAGCGGTCTCCCCTACAAACCACTGCTCCACAGAGAAAACGTGTGGTTGCAGCCCAAACTATTGTAACTTATTTTAATTATGTTTCATTGTTCATATATAATTTTATACCTCTTTACTTTATGTTTTCTTTTGTAACAAGAATTAACCAATATGTAACTCGCTATCTTAGCACACACCCCTTACTCAGCGCGCACTGCATTAGCGCGTTGACCATAGACCAAATAATATTTATTGTTTAAATCTTTTTTATATATATATGTTGATATTTTGTGATTAAAAGCAACCTTCCACTGGAATCAGATTTTCTCTCTCCAGTTGACCGATTAGCTATTAAACACCCAAGCACCAACAATTGGTGACCCCGGAGTGTAGCTATGGTCTTAGGTGGTTTCTAACCTGTGCTATATAAAGGAGCACAATTTTCCTAGTGAAAGGACCTGGGTCTTTAGACTCATTCGTCCTAACACTCCTAAGGCAAAAAGCTTAGCCTCCATCATGGGGTTCGCTTCGCTGAGTCTTAGGTCGGAAGAAACTACACTATTATGTGTAGCTGCCACCTAAAAGGTTATCCCCTCCCACCCTGGCACCTTCTGTGCCCCCCTCTGATGCCTTCTTGCGTCATCGGCACGGCCTTATGCGCGTTCTGCGCATATATATATATATATATATATATATATATATATATATATATATATATATATAATATATATATATATATCAATCAATCAATCATTGGGGGCATACGCCAGGGGGCGCGTCGCCTCGCCCACCCTACGACGCCACTCCCGGGGTCACCACGTGCGAGTTCCCATGCAGGCTCCTTTCCCATACCAAGCAGCTCTCGACAAGAAACATCAACTTGCCCCAGCCACGAGCCTTGTGGGCGCCCCCTTGGCCTCCTCCACGCCGGATTGTCTCTTACAGATACAACCCGATGGGAAGGATCGGTTTCAGGGTAGCGTGCCACATGCCCATATAGCCGAAGTTGGCGCTGACGGACTATGCAGGTAATAGGCCTCGATTCAGTCTCACGGTGCAATCGCTGATTTGACACGTAATCATCCCAGCGATACCCCATGATTCTGCGAAGACACTTATTACCAAAGGCATTGATTCGTCTCTTCAAGTCACTATTTAGTGTCCATGTCTCACAACCATAGAGTAAGACAGGGATCACAAGCGACTTGAAGATCCGGATCTTTGTCCTCCTGCACAGGTACCGACAACGCCAAATACTCCCGCTGAGCGAGTCCATAACACCGTGGGCTATGCCAATCCGTCGTAAGACTTCTTGACGTGACCCGCCGTCATTATGGACTGCGCTACCAGGGTATGTAAAACTTTCCAAGATCTCAATGTCCTCGCCACACGCATGAACAGACTGTACTGCTTCATCTAGTAAGTCTCCAAATACCTGGACCTTGGTCTTGAGCCAGGAGACCTCAAGTCCCAAAGGCTTTGCCTCCTCGTGCAGCGCCTCGAGAGCCATCACCAGGACCTCCAGCGACTCAGCAAAGATTACTGCATCATCGGCAAAAACAAGATCAGTGATCTTGGTGTTGCCGACGGATGCTCCACAATCACTTTGATCTACAACCTTGTCCAATACCCAGTCCATACAAGCGTTGAAAAGTGATGGGGCAAGGACGCACCCTTGCCTCACTCCTGTATTCACAGGAAAGAAGCTGGATACACCTGCCCCACACTTCACAGCACTCGCAGTCCCAGAATACAGACCAGTTATCAAACCAATAGTCCTTGCAGGAATCCCTCGAAGTCGCAGAAGATCCCAGAGTGACTCACGATGCACTGAGTCAAACGCCTTCTTGAGATCAACATAGGCTGCAAGCATCCCCTGTCGAAACTCACGTCGGCGTTCCACCAGGACACGAAGCGCTAGGATACGGTCCGTTGTTGACTTACCAGGCGTGAACCCAGACTGCTGAGGTCTCTGATGCTTCACCAGATGACTGCAATTCGTGTCAGCAATAGATGGGCAAGCACCTTGCCTGGTACGCTGAGCAGTGTAATACCGCGGTAATTGTTGCAGTCCTGACGGTCCCCTTTCCCTTTCCAGATAGGGACGACCAGCCCCTTTTCCAGTCAGGAGGAATGGTACCTGATTGCCACACGGCAGTCATATATATATATATATATATATATATATATATATAGTATATATATATATATATATATATATATATATATATATATATATATATATATATATATATATATATATATATATATATATATATATATATATATATATATATATGATCATAGAGGACTATACTCTTGATGGTAGACCCGCGCGGCGGCTCTCTTGGTAGTAGGCCAACTATTTTACATCACAATTCAGAAGTGTTTTAAGCTAAAAAAATATCACTTTCACTTAAGATATTGAACAGAAATTTTTTCAATGGTATCTTCAGACTATATTTATTTGATTACTGAAGCTTTTAGTCGAAAAAAAATTAGTTAGCTAGATGTGAATCAAGAGAATGCAACGAAGTTAACATTCACATTCATAAGGCTACTTGGGAACATATTTGTTGAACTTCAAAATAAGATGTTTAACTGAAATTTTAACCATAGCTTTCCTAAACTATATATATATAATATATATATATATATATATATATATATATATATATATATATATATATATATATATATATATATATATATATATATATATTTTGTTTTTGTTTTTTTGTTAATAAATTGAAACATCTATTTAAAAAAATATTTTTATGAAACATCAACCATACAATGTTGACTAGATATTTTTTGACACCTCACACACACTGACAGACACTTCACAGACACTGACAGACACCTCACAGACACTGACAGACACCTCACAGACACTGACAAACACCTCAGAGACACTGACATACACCTCAGAGACACTGACAGACACTGACAGACACCTCAGACACTGACAGACACCTCACAGACACTGACAGACACCTCACAGACACTGACAGACAACTCACAGACACCTCACAGACATTGACAGACATCTCAGACACTGACAGACACCTCACATACACTGACAAACACTGACAGACACCTCACAGACACTGACAGACACCTCACAGACACTGACAGACACCTCAGGCACTGACAGACACCTCACAGATACTGACAGACACTGACAGACACCTCACAGACACTGACAGACACCTCACAGACACTGACAAACACCTAAAGTGAGGCTGACGCCCATTTCAGGGATGCTAAGGAGAGCCTGCTTGTCCACCTAAATTGTGATTTAGTACTATGCATTATTCTAAGTTTTTGAAAATAATTGAACACAGCAATGTTATTAACTTAATTCGTAAGCTGCTGCGGGTTTGTGCAGAGATTACCACGGGGTGTACGGTAGCTATGTTATATAAAAAAGAAAAACTTTTGCGGATCATCAGAGGGATTGCGTTTAAACAGTCACTGTTTGCTCCCTACTCCTTCTTCCCCTGTAGCTTCTGTTTTTTCCTGATGTCCCTCGATCTTCTCTCCTCACCACTGGGCTCCCTGCTTCTCCTCTTGCCCTTGTGCACAGAACTGGCCGCGTCCCTGGCAAGGTTGCTGCCAAAGCAGTTGAATAGTGTCTCTGTCACCATTGGCAGTACGTATTCCACCAAGAGGTGCCCACTGTCACATCTGTACTCGCTCACTTCATAGTATTCACCCACAAACCTCTTCACAAGAACTTGAAAAACTCTTAGTGCACTGTCACTAGAAGAAAAAAAATCCCCTCCTCAGTGGGTCATTAATGATGTGCCTCCAGACCTGACAGACACCTAAAGTGAGGTTGACGCCCATTTCAGTGGGGCGCTTGAGGCCTCCCCTGGCTTTGGGTCACTGGACTTTTCCCTCTGAAGTACATCACTAAACCACTTTCTGGACACTTTAACACCACGCACAAAAAGTGAAAAAGTCAAATCACTGTATATATTCATGCAGTATTCAGTGTTGGGCACATCATCATCGTTTAGAGCTTCACTTGTGAAAGATAAGTAGTTCTCCTCACAGTGGTCACCCACAGTCTTGTGTCTCACTCGGTGCCTGAAACAGTTTTGGAACTAGTGAGAAGTACAGCAATGATATGTCA
Source organism: Chionoecetes opilio (assembly GCA_016584305.1). Lineage (NCBI taxonomy): Eukaryota > Metazoa > Arthropoda > Malacostraca > Decapoda > Majidae > Chionoecetes > Chionoecetes opilio. Next base: position 183,630 of record JACEEZ010012393.1, on the reverse strand, counting down.
GTAATGACATAATTAAAATATTACGTCATTATTGGCTTGTAGGGAATGATGAGAGAGAACGTTTAAATATCAAAATTTAAGACAAGAAATAAAAGTTGTGGTTTTGTATATAGACTTAATTTTTTTTTTACATATATCTATATATGTGTTTACTTCTATGGGTTTTCAAAGAAGAAAATAAGAAAATAAACCCTATTAATATTTTTTAAAGAAAATTCTTCAAATCATTATTAAATAAAAGAAATGGAAAATGGATGTTATTTTTACTTAAAAAACAAAACAAAACTCACAAACTAACAATTATAATCATTTAAATTTCTCTAATTAAATACAAAGTAGAATGTTTTTTACATGATTTTAAGACAAACATTATTCAGGCAAAAAATTATCACCTGAGGTCTTTATTAAGGAAGCTTGGATCGTTGACCTTGTTGCAGAGATAGCTGAAGTCTGCAATCTTATCGGTGATCCATAACTCCGTCTCCAGCTGCTCCATGGCCTGAGCTTGTAAATTCACCCTTGTTAAAGAAAGAATAAAACATTAAGTGACCAGTGACAAAAAAAGTAATAATAAACTAATAAGAGTAAATATAAAAAAAGACATAATAAAAATAAAATGTAAAAAGGTTGATAATGATTATACATTTTCATGTATTCTATTTAGCTAATTTTCTAAACATTTTACGTCATAACTTTACTTGCGTCTCTCTCTCTCTCTCTCTCTCTCTCTCTCTCTCTCTCTCTCTCTCTCTCTCTCTCTCTCTCTCTCTCTCTCTCTCTCTCTCTCTCTCTCTCTGTCTCTCTTTTTTTTTCCTTCTGATTTTGCGTTGCTGTGAAAAAGGAGACGGTAAAAAGAGACATATAATTCAGTATTTAAAGAGTTTTATAACAAAATGCTCTTGCAGTAAATAATTTAGTCATCGACCATTACTTAAAAAAGAAAACGTTTTTGCGGGAACACGTATACGCTGCCAGCCGTACAATGGCTTCCGACCATCAGAAACTCGCAGTTGCCAGGTGGGCGGGTTTAACCGATATGTTATACTTTATATACTGAACTCGCCAGTCTCCTCTTCGCCTCCCCCCCACCCTCTCTCTCAATCTCTCTCTCTCTCTTTTTTTTTTTTTTTTGGTGTTTTATTAAACAGTTGCCTTCAAAAATTTTGGGGGATATTTTGGCTGAGAGGGGATTTCGGTGGGCGGTTTTGGGAATTTCGGGGCGGAACTGGCGAAATGGCAGCCCACGACCTGGCAACTCCGTCTGTCTAAAAAAAAAACATTCTCCCGACTGGCTATTTTGAAAAAATATAAACATGAAATATCCGTTTACTACCCTAACGGAAAAAAAAAACGAAAAAAAAGGAAAATTTTTCCCCCTACCGTACTTGCATTTTGGGTAGCTGGTGGTGGATCTCGCCACATCTTCTTTGGGCTGAAGATTCGAGGGATGGCTGGGGAAATGGACTGGGATTGCACATGGCCTGAGTGCAGGGCGCTTCCTAGGCTGGCCAGTTTACGTTAGCAGTTAAAATTTTCCCCCTTAAAAAGTGAAGGGGCCAATCCAGAAAAAAATGTAATCAAGCGGTGAAATATGGGGAAAATGCTCCCCCGGCGCACCCTGCCCCCTCTTGCGCCGAGGCTTTTTTGAATAATTCGCCGAGATGGATTGCCCGGGCGAAAGGAGGAGTATCCGGATATCTCCACAAGACAGCTGTTGGGTGGCGAATACTTGACGTCATCCTCGCTAATAGCGACAAGCAGTTTTTTATATTTCTTTTCAGATTATCACCAACACAAGGGGTCAGTGAAAAATAATGTTTACAAACATTAATCCTGATTCTCAGCTGGCTCTGGGTTGACACAAAAAATCGATGTATCTTTTAAAGCGATAAAAAAGGGTTTATGAGATGATTGAAAAATTTCCGCAGTTATTGACGCAGCTGAAGGACTCTGCTTACCAACAGTCTCTCGCAGACTCCCCGAGCAGAGACGTCTGCAGTGCTTATTTTTTTTGGCCAAACCCCCACCCCCGGAGGGGTTTTAAAAACCCCCCGGGGTTTAAACCCCCGGGTACCCATTCCGGGGTGGACAACTCGGGTTTTAAGGAAACAGCCCTCTGTTTCCGTCCACCCCCGGGGTCGAACCGGGCTTCTGGGTTGTAAACCCGAGTGTGCTCCCCACACAAGGGATACGTTGTTGGGGCCCGCCGTTAAATCAGGCCGCCATATTAAATGTAATGGCGAGGTTTCGCGGTCGTTTTCAGAGACCCCGATATTTTTTTTTTTGGCCACATGGGTGTTGTTCTAAGGGAGATAGTTTTTTTTTTGGCGCAAAAAAAAAAAAAAAAAAAAAAAAAAAAAATTAAATTTAAACCTAACCTTAAAAATTTTTAAAAAAACCTAACCTAACCTTATAGGTTTTAATGAAACCTAATCCCTTTAAAAGGTTTTTAAATGAATTTCCCCAAACCTTAACCACAAAGTATCCTTTTTTTTTTTTTTATGGTTTTGCGCAAAAAAAAACTATCTCCATTAGAACAAGCCCCTATTGTAGGCAAGAAAAAAAATGTGTGTCTCTGAAAACGCCCTTTAAAAACTGCCCTGCTGTGGGAGCATGGTACTACATAGTTTTTTTTTGCGCAAAAAAAAAAAAAAAAAAATTAAAAAAATTAAATTTAACCTAACCTTTATGGTTTTAATGAAACCAAACCAAACCTTATTTTTTTAATAAAACCAACCTAACCTTTAAAGGTTTAATGAAACCAAACCAAACCTTAAGGTTTTAATAAAAAGCTCCCCAACCCTTTAAAAGGGTTTTAAATGAACCAACCTAACCTTATGGGTTTTAATGAAACCTACCAACCCTTTAAAAGGGTTTTTAAGAAACCTACAAACCTTAAGGTTTTAATGCCCTAACCAAACCTTAACCACAAATATACCCTTTTTTTTTTTTTTTTAGGGGTTTGCGCAAAAAAAATATCTCCATTGAACAGCCCTTTTGTGGGCCAAAAAAAAAAAATCGGTTCGAAAACGACCGTTAACTCCCTGTCTGCGGGTTTCTGCTCTATAGGGGGCCCAAATCAACGGTCCCCCACAAGGAGTACCTTGACTAAAGATTGACCAGAAAAAAACAATTTGGGGGCATAATTTAAGCGCGACCCCTGATTGTTTTAAAAAATTTTTTCTAGGGAAATAATGGGCCATCCATCCTGTTTAAACCCTAATAATTCAGGGAAAAAAAGGGGAGACATCAGGGTTTTGACCATATAATCATATATTTAAAGGGGCATTAAGGGGCAGACATTCTGAGTGACCTTCGTATCTTTCGGAAAATAGAACGGTCCCGGTATCTCGTCACCGAAATTCTCGTCCTGCCAAAATCCGAGAACTCTCGCCGAAGTAAGGGGTTAGGTTGTGGAATTAAGGGAAAGATACCGGAAAAAGAACGAGGACTGCGCGGTCATTTTTTGAAACCTACTGTTTTTCCTTTCCTAAAAAATTTGTGCTTTTGGTAAAAAAGAAAAGGGCGCACGGTCCTTTTTTTTGAGACCGACTATTTTTTTTCCGGGGAATTTCTAGTGTTTGCCTACTCTCCCACTAAACCCCCCAAGCAAGTTGGGCACCTTGGGGAAGCGGGGGGTTTTTGGTGGGGAGCAAATAAGGTCGGAGACACGTAAATTTAAGAAATTTTGTAGAGGAGACAAACTCCTAGATCTAAAGTAATTTTCCCTTTTATCAAGAAATTTGCCTAAACCAAAAATTTAAACCCAAACCCAGCGGGGGGCTTGACCCCCAATAAATAACCCAACCTAACCTAATTAACATACATAACCCGATCTAACCTAACCCAACCAAATTAACCTACCCCAATCATAATACCCCAAACCAAACTCCTATATGGTTGGGGGGGCCTCTGGAAGGGGGGGGTTTTGTCTGTATGAGTATTTGTCTAAACACATATCATTTCTACATATGTATAAGTTTGGTAAAAATTCTAGTGTTTGCCCATACTCTCCTACTTCCCCCAAACAAGTTTGGGCACCTGTGGGAATGCGGGGTTTTCGGGTGGGGGAAAAAAATCGTCAAAAAAACTAATTTAAAATTTTTTTAGGGGGTAAAATTCCTAATCTAGGGTAATTTCCTTATATTAGAGAAAAATTTTCCCCAACCAAAAATTAAAACCTAACCTAGCGGGGGGGGTTTACCCCGAAACCTAGCCCACCCAACCTAAACCCAAACCCAACCAAACCTAACCTAACCAAAACTAATCTAGCCTAACCTAACGTAACCAAAACTAACCCCCAACCCAACCTCCTAGCGGGGGGGGGGGGGGTTCTCAACACTTCGTCATCTTTTGAGGATCGTCAGGTTCACCTCCCCTGGGCTCAGAAAAAATCCAATAATTTCCCCATATCTAGAGATTTTTTTTATTTCCATAAATAAAAATATGTGGTTTTTCGAGCATACTTTGTACCCAGCCATAATCCTCTTCCCCAGGTCCCCAAGCTTGTTTTGGGGGAGAGGGGGGGGGTATGGGGAAAAACAGAAAAATACCCTAAATTTTTTAAAAGGTTACGCGGAAGTGCATTTTAAAATGACAGTATAACTACTAAAAAAATAATAAAAAAAAAATTTTTTGGGGGTTTCGCCAAAATAAAACCCCCCAAATTTTAAAAAAAGGGGGACCATTGTTTGGGGCAAAGAAAAAAAGGTTTCTTATTGGGAAAATTTTTCTTTCCCAAAAAAAAATTAAAAAAAATTCTCTCAGGACTTGTTAGTAAATGTCAAAAAACTTCTCCCAATAAAACCCCCAATTTCCCCAAAAAAACCCCGGGAAAAAGGCAAAAATAAGTTTGGGGGTTAAAAAACTTGTAATTCCTTAAAACCCTTTTTAAAAACCCGCCGGCGTAAAAAAGGAATTTTCAATTTCCCTTCCTCGGGGACGTCCATAAAAGGTTTAAAAAAACCTAATATTAATGGGGTAACCCTTTAATAACCTTCGTACGAGGGGGATCAAACAAATTTATTTAAAAAGTCCCCAAAAGATTAGTAAAAAACCTTTAAAACAGCCCGGGGGGGGTGCCCGTCCCCAAAAAATTTTGGTTTTGGAGGGGGTTTTCCCCAAGATTAACCCCCGAAACAAAATTTTTTTTTTTGGGGTTTCCAGACCCTTTCACTAAAAAACCTTTTTTGCGCTCAAAAAAAAATTTAAAATAAAATTTTTGTGGGGGATTTCTTTAAAAAAATTTTGGTATTATTGGGAGGAATTAAATTGGTTTGTTTTTATTTTGAGGAACCTAATTGTTCTTTGAAACTTTTTTTTTTTTTTGGGTTTGGAAAAATAAAATAAAATTGAACCCCCCCCCATTGTACCCAAAAAAAAGTGTTTTCGTAATAAATCTTCCCTAATTAAATTCGTAAAATCCGGGGCAAAAAAGGGGCTGATAAATAATACCAAAAAACCCCGGGGGCCCCCGGCGGGGGCCCCCCCGCCCCGTTTCCCAATTTGTAAAAAAAACGCCGGCCGAAAACTTTATTTTTTCCAGGAAAAATTATTAGATAAAATTCATTTTATTTATATATATGAGATACACCTTCTCTACACCTCCTCGTCGAGGTGGTGTAATTCTACGCCATAATATTGGCCCTGTGACGTCACGGAAATGATGTAAGTACGCTTGCTGGATCCAGCCAGGGAGGGTTGGCGCAGACTTGCACCGAGGGGTAAAGTCTGGCGTTGTGACGTCATCGATTTGGCGCAGATGTAGCTCCTGATCCAAGAAAGTTTTCGAAAGAGGAGTATCTCAGACTTACACTGACATACACCGGCGTATGTGTTTGCTGGATCTGGCCCCAGGCCGCAGACAAAACCCTTGTCAATGTTAAAATCTTTCGTGTGGCGCGAAATTCGCTTTATCAAACTTGTCCTTACTGCAGGGAACATAACATTGTGTTTTGGTATAGAAAAGACACTTCTGTACTTGGAATCTCCCTCCTGAGATGTTCTGGAGACATAATTTGTCTTGCAGCCCACAACACAACACTTGTATACCATTCTAGAAAGTGTATAATGCGTACATAGATCTTGGGCATTATAGTTCGTTAATCCGCGGCCATTGTCTGATAAATACTGGCCCTGACCGCCGCGCGCCGGCGCGCGGCGGCCGCCCTGTGGCGAGATGAGTATGACAAATACTGCCGGCAGAAAACTTATCGTACCGGAAGGCCACAATGATTATTGTATTAAACTATGCATATAATATCATATCTTATGAATATCAATACTCATACCTTCATTGCACCGTAAGTATTCTTATTTGTTAAAGAAAATGTATTATACGATGTGTTACAACGTCTGCGGTACTTGGCCTACTACGAAGATGGAAGAGGGTGTTTTTTGCTCACTCTGCACTCAAGAGTATAGTCCTCGAGTATAGTCCTCTATGATATGATATGAATATATATATATATATATATATATAAAATATATATATAATATATATATATATATATATATTATATATATATTTATTTTAAAATATATATATATATATAATATATATATATATATAAATATATGAATATATATATATTATATTTATATTATATATATTATATATATATATATATATTTTATTATATATATATATATATTTATAATATAATTATATTATATAAAAAATATTATTATGTATTAAAATTATAATATATATAATTATAATAATTTATATTATAATATATAATATTTTTATATATATATAATTTTATATATTATAATATATATATATATATAATCATATATTATATTATATATATATATATATTATCATAATATATATATAATATATTATATATACTATTTTATATATATTAGATATTATAATAAATATTGTATACAATATACAAATATATTATAATATATATATATATTATATGAGGCGTCCCGCATTAGAAAGCTCGCGCCAAAATAAAGAAATGAGAAAAATGCGTTCAAAGTTTGGCGAACTTCCGACAACATAACTTCCTTATTATATATGCTATGACAATGACTTAGTCTCAAATGACCGGTAAGACAATCAAAATCATGATGGTCTCAAAAAATGTTCGAGATCGTGATATTCACTCCCAAATTTTTTTGCATATTTTTAGCAAACGTTTATTGTCTCGGAAGTTCACCGAAATTTGAGTGCGTTTTTCTCTGCAAAACTGCACAATAATGATAATTCATGAATATTGGAACATAAAAACCGAATAAAAAATATTAACAATAAAATAAAGTGGAAAAATGGTGAAGAACTGTGCAATGTCTTATAAAGGCCCCTCATCCAGTTACCCTCTAGTAGTAGTAGGGGTAGTATTAAAAGTAGTAGTAGTAGTAGTAGTAGTAGTAGTAGTAGTAGTAACTATTAAAAACAAACTTACTACTATTATTACTATCACTACTACTAAAAAAAAAGTAGCAGTAGTAATAGTTTTTTTTTTTTTTTTTTTTAAACTACCACCATCCCTATTGGAACTTTGCGGTGAAAAGACAAGTTCTGCCTTTCACAGACACAATCCACTGGCCCATCCCCGCCAATGACTGTAGCCGCTAACCCTTACATACAAATAATAGTAGTAGTAAAAAAAAAAAAAAAAAAAAAAAATAAATAATAATAATAATAAATTAATACTGAACACTCACAAGCACATCCTCGCCCTGGCCACTTATAAAGTTCTGGTGTCGCGGCTGCCGCGACACCGCCAACCCACCGTGAAATTTTCCACCCACTTATGCACACATCTCCTCGTAACATCCACAATCCTTGATATTTCTTCCCACTGGCCTCTCTGCCTTGTGTAGAGATACAATAACTTAATTTGCTCCTTTGTGTTAGGTCTTTCTTGCCACTCATTATGCAAATAATGATAATTATACCAATGCGCGTCTGTTCAAATTACTCGCGGGAAGGAAGGCGATACTTTTTTAAATGCTTCGTCTATAATTGACAAGTGGCATCTGAACATCCCTCAACGGTCTTGATGGACTGCCCGTGCCTTAAACAAGCTGCCATTTGTAAGATATCTCTCTCGGAAGTCAGTAGGCTGCCATAGAGTACATTTTCTGAATTCCCGTATGGAAGCGCTGTGTTATGATGTCGCGAACAATGCTTTGGCGCGCTGTGTATATATATATATATATATATATAATATATATATATATATATATATATATATATATATATATATATTATATAACATATATATATGTTATTGTATATATATATATTATATTTATATATAGATATATATATATATATATATATATATATATATATATTATATATAAATATTTATATATATATATATACATATCATATATACACTATATATATATATATATATATATAATATATATATAATATATATATTCATATACATATTATATATATATTATATATATATATATATATAATATATATATATAATATATATATATATATATATATAATATATATATATATATATATATGACTAAGTTAATCACGGAGCGATGCCACGGAGCGCCTAACTTCTGATCTTTCTATAATTTCTGACTTGGGCAGAGCAAACATTGTTCTGTTCAATGCCTCAAAAAACAAATTTCTTCACCTATCTACCCGACAAAACCTACCAGATAACTATCCTTTCTTCTTTAATGGCACTCAACTATCGCCTTCTCCTACAATGAACATTCTTGGACTATCCTTTACTAAAAATCTGAACTGGAAATCTCACATCTCATCTCTTGCTAAAACAGCTTCTAAAAAGTTAAAGTGTCCTGTGGCGTCTGCGTCCTTTTTCTTCTCCATCCCAGATGCTTGCTCTCTACAGGGGCCTTATCCGCCCATGTATGGAGTATGTCTCACATGTTTGGGGAGGACCCACTCATACAGCTCACCGAAACAGGGTTGAGTCAAAAGCTTTTCGTCTCATCAACACCCCTCCTCTGACTGACTGTTTTCAATCTTTAAATCACCGCCGCAATGTTGCTTCTCTTGCTATCTTCTACCGTTATGTTCATGCTCATTGCTCTTCTGAACTTGCTAACTGCATGCCTCCCGCCTCCCGCGGCCTCGTTGCACAAGACTTTTTACTCATTCTCATCCTTATTCTGTCCATCTTCCTAATGCAAAAGTTAATCAGTATCTTGACTCTTTCAGCCCTTTCACTGATAAACGCTGGAACTCTCTTCCTGTTTCTATTTTTCTACCTTCTTACGACTTAAATCTTTTCAAGAGAAGAGTGACAAGACACCTCGCGAACGAAATTGGCCCACCCCCTTTTTTATTATCATACTGTCTTCTTTATAGGGACTGGCAACTACGCGGGCTTTGTGTCACCGTTTTGTTGTTGTGACCTTGGCCAGTCCTTTGTGGTAAAAATTTTTTTTTTATATATATATATAATATATATATATATATTATATATATATATATATATATATATATATATTTATATATATATATATATATATAATATATTATATAATATATCTATTATATATATACTATATATATATATATATATATATATATATTACTATACATATATATAGGGTGGTCCAAGAAGAGGGGGTAAAATTTCAAAGTGCACTGGTCCTTTCTCCACACCGCTGCTTTTTTTTGTGTTGCTTTCCTCTCCTTATGTGCAGAATTTAATCGCGATACAATGCTATTTAGAGGTCGTCCCATCATCTCGCTTTCTATCATAGGATTTAACCAGGAAAATATCACATACCCGAATTGGAGCACTTCCCGACATCACAGACCCAAATGGTGTTGATTTCTGAATTCTCCGGGGTTGATAACCCCATAGACCACATTTTATCAACTAAAAACTGATATACAGCTGTCTGAATGCTGAATTTCATTATTTGGTTTTCACAGTAAATTTTAAGGGTAGGCCATACCCTGGTTAGGGTACTTCTAGTAGAGATAGAACAAAATGGTTTGCATTTTTGAACTCAGAAGGGTCGATTTACAAATCGAAGTGGTTTCATCGACACTGATTTATTGACAATTCACAAAATATTGCCAAAAAAGTCGTTTTTCTATAGGAAAATAGAGAAATTGAAATTTTCTGTCATATTTTGCAGGTTTTAGTAAATAAATGAAATATGAAAGCATTTCTATGAGTAAATTGACCCTTCTGAGTTCAAAAATGCAAACCATTTTGTTCTATCTCTATTAGAAGTACCCTAACCAGGGTATGGCCTACCCCTAATTTACGGTATGAAAACCAAATAATGAAAATCAGCATTCAGACAGCTGTATATCAGTTTTTAGTTTATAAAATGTGTCTATGGGGTTACCAACCCCGGAGAATTCAGAAATCAACACCATTTGGGTCTGTGATGTCGGGAAGTGCTCCAATTCGGGTATGTGATATTTTCCGGGTTAAATCCGATGACCTCTAAATTAAGTTTTATCGCCATGAAATTTCATATGCTTGTAACCTATGGGTAATGGACAAAAAATAACCTTGTGGAGAATAAAAGTAGAAAAATATTTTTGGTGGACCACCCTATAATATATATATATATATATATATATATATATATATATATATATTATATATATATATATATATTATATATATATATATATATATATATATATATATATATATATTTATATATATACATATATATATATTAATAAAAGCGAAAGTGTGTCTGTCTGTGTGTGTGTGTGTGTGTGTGTGTGTGTGTGTGTGTGTGTGTGTGTGTGTGGTATAGGGTCCGCCCCCCGTGGTGCAATCCCATCATATGTCACAGTTTTGGAACCAGCTCGACCAGGGGAAGGTTTTAAGCCCACTTATGAGATGATCCGTTCACTTTTTTCTCTTCCTTTTAGCAGCCTATTAGCGAGAATTGTGAAAAAAAAGTGGGTTGCGAGAATTGAGGAAACCCTTTATGTAGGGTGATGGGTAATGGGTGAGTGAATGGGTGGGGTTTATGGGTAATGGGTGTGGGTGATGGGTGAGTGAATGGTGTGGGGGTGATGGGTGATGGGTGAGGGAATAGATGGGGAGTGATAGGTAATGGGTGGTGTGTGATGGGTAATGGGTGAGTGAATGGGTGGGGGTGATGGGTAATGGGTGAGTGAATGGGTGGGGGGTGATGGGTGATGGGTGAGGGAATAGATGGGGAGTGATGGGTAATGGGTGAGTGAATGGGTGTGTGGTGATGGGTAATGGGTGAGTGAATGGGTGTGTGGTGATGGGTAATGGGTGAGTGAATGGGTGGGGGGTGATGGTGATGGTGAGGGAATAGATGGGGAGTGATGGGTAATGGGTGAGTGAATGGGTGGGGGGTGATGGGTAATGGGTGAGTGAATGAGTTTCATGATTTCAGGAAAGCTAGAAGGGGCTATCTGGAGAGTCTGTGTTGTTGGGCCTTCGGCCCACCAATAGCCCTCCGCAGGAGCTAGCCAAAAAAAGTCGCCCGCAGGCGGCTTTGCGGCTGTATATATATATAAATTATTTTTATATTATATTATATATATATATATAAAATTTATAGTCTACCATCCGAGCCCGGGGTACCATGTTACAGGGGGTATAGCAGGGATGAAAAAAAAATTAAAAAAAAAAAATGTAAAAATTAATATTATATACAAAAAAAATACATATAATATAATATATTATTTTATATTATATATATATATAATAAAATATATATAATTATATAATATAAAATTTTAATATTATTATATATACATAATCTATTAATATATAAAATTTTATTTTAATATATATATTTTAAATTTAATATAAATAATATATTCATATAGAATTATGTACTATATTAATATTATAATATATATATTTTATATATTTTTAAATATATATAAAATTATAAATATTATATAATATTTTATTTTAACGTGTGTGTGTGGTGTGTGTGTGAAGGGGGGTGTGGGGAAATTAGGTTTGTGCTAAATTTGTGTGTGGTATGTGTGTGTGTATCGGTGTATGTCTGTGTGCGTGTGTGAATGTTTTTGTGGTGTTTTGGGGGTGTTTTTGGTGGGTTTGTTTTTTTTTTGGGTTTGGTGTGGGTTGGTGTGTATTGTGTGTTTGCGTCCCCAAACTTTTTTAGGCTAGATATGGTTTGAAAAAACAAATTTTTTAAAAAAAAAAAAAAACTGAGAAGCGATGAACTTTAATGTGTAAAGTGTTTAAATTAAAAAAAAAATTATTATGTATAGATTGCAAGTATTTAATAGCTTAATATTTTCAAAAATTTTATACCCCTTTAAAAAAGACTTTTTGTAAAATATGCATATAATTTTTTTTAAATAAAATTTCATTTTTTTTTGGTATTATTGAATGTTCATATAATCAAGAGAAATGAGGCCAGAGAAAAAAGGTAAAGAACCCCAAAAGATAATATAAACGTAAATGAAGTAATAATTTTTTTGTCCCCAAAAGGGAAAAATGGCCCAATACAAAAATTGCCTTAAAAAATCATACGTCATTCCAGATCTTCCAAAAAAAATGATTTTAAACCCTCAAGCAACAAAGGTTTAAAAAAGCCCCACTGAATTCCCTCTCAAGGATCAATACCCTTGATAGAAGCGGCCCCTACGCTGACTTAACGCTCAAGGACGTCGCAAAGGTCATAAGGGGGAGAGAAAGGAACAAAGAACTTGAATGTACCCCCATTGGAAAGTAAAGGCACACGTATGAGTGGGAAAAAATAAATAAGGGGCGAAGGGATAATTTCCAAGGTGATACTAAAAATTTGTGATGCTTGACAAGATGGGATGTAACACCCAAAAAGGGGATTTTGGAAAGAGGCAGGCTATCCATGTATTCTTGAGTCGTTGTGTTTGATTTCAAAAACATGAAATGCCCCGTCCAATCCCCCCAAAATTTAGCTCCAAAAAATATGAAATATAATATATAAGATATATATATATATATATATATATATATATATATTTATATTTATAATATAAATTAATACATATATTATTAATTTTTATATAAAATTTTATATATTATATATATATATATATAATATATATATATTTATAATTTATATAATATAAACATATTATTAATATATTTAATATATAGACTGTTATAAATATAATATTTATATTATATATTAATATAATTATATACTTATATTTATATAATTATATTTTTAAATAATATATATATATATTATATAAAATAATAATATAAAATATATTATATAATATATATAATTTAAATTATGGAATATATATATATATATATCCCTATTTTAAAAAATTTTATTTATAACAAAAAAAACTCCAAACTAACTTAAAAAAATTTCCAAAAAAAAAAGTAGAAGTTTTTAAGATTTTAAGACAAAAATTATTCGGCAAAAATGTCACCGGGTCTTTTTTAAGGAAGCTTGGTCGTTTTCCTGTTTTCAAGATAGCTGAAATCTGAATTTATCGGTGACCATACTCCGTCTCCAGGCCCCCAGGCCTGGCTTGTAAATTCCCCCGGTTTTAAAGAAAAAAATAAAACATTTGTGCCAACAAAAAAGTATAATAAACTAAAAAAGTAAATATAAAAAAAAACTTTAAAAAAAAAATGTAAAAAAAGGTTTTATGATTTACTTTTCATGTTTTCTATTTAGAATTTTCTAAACATTTTACGTCATAAAATTTTCTTGCGTCTCTCCTCCCCTCTCTCTCTTCTCTCTCTCCTCCTCTCTCTTCCCCTCTCTCTCTCTTTCTCTCTCTCTCTCTTCCTCCTTCCCCTCTCCCTCTCTCTCTTCTCTCTTCTCCTCTCCTCCTCCCGTCTTCTTCTTCTCTTCTCTTCTCTCTCTCTTCCTTCTCTTCTCTCTCTCTCTCCTCTTTCTTCTTTCCCCTCTCTCTTCCTCTCCTCTCTCTCTCTCTCTCCCCTCTCTCCTCTTCTCCCCTCTCCTCCGTGTCTCTTTAAACTCCATTGTGACGGAATTTTTAGCAGTATTTTTATATTACTATAATATATATATATAATTTTATAAAATATATAATTATATTTAATTATATATATAATATTATATATAATATTATATATATATTTTTTTGTCCTTTATATATATAAAAATTACTAACCGTATTTTTTTATATACTGTAAATATATATATATATATATAAATTATATTATATAATATTATACGTTTTTTCTCTTCTCTCTCTCTCTCTTCTCTCTCATTTCCCCCCCCTATAAAAAAAAAAATTATATATATATATTATAAATTTTTATTATAATATATATATAAAATATTATATTTAATATTAAAAAAATAAATATAATATAATAATATATATAAAATTATATATATTTATATATATAATTAATATTATTTTAAAAAAATAATAATTATTAAAACTATATATATATATAATAATATATAAATATTAATAATATATAGAAATATAAATAAATTTATAAATATATAAAAATTAAATTAAAAATATTATATATAATTAAAATATATA
>JACEEZ010012393.1:161639-166639 GCA_016584305.1 Chionoecetes opilio | reverse complement strand
AAATGAGTACGCAGTGTCCGGTTGGTCCTGTGTATTGCATCATGCACCAATATGAGTTCCAAATGACTAGCGTGGTAAGCTCTTTCTGATCAGTTGGTTCATCAGGCACTACATCACAGTGTCACAGCCTCTACGTTGGCCTAGAACGTGTCCATCATGTCTTCTTAGCCCTGAAGCAGGGCATGGTCTCCCGGTGGTGGGCCCGAGCCCGGATGAACCCGTCTCTGGCCTGCTGCCCAACCACTGCTGCCGCAACCTCTGTCACCTGCTTCACGACTCTTACGGTGCTCTGAGTGTGGATCGAGAACTCCGGAACCTCGTACGGTTTGACCAGGATTTTCTGGATCTGATCCCCGGACAGTGAACAGATGAATGCCGGCTCGTGCACCTGGCCAGGCTGCCAGCTGATTAGTGTCTGCAAGCTGGTGGCTGACAAGTTCAGCTTGGGTATGATGCGAGGTCTTACACTGGTATCCCCATACTCCTCGCCAGCCCTCAGCTTCAAAATCTGGGTCACGACGAACCTGCGGTCGTCCTCAATCTGACTCGCCATCAGCGAGGGGAGGACACATTCTGAGTGTGCGAACCATGCTCCTGTCCGCATGTAGAAGGTTACAGCTGTTTGGACCTTCTTGGGCTGCGACCTAATCACTCTGAGCTGCGTGAGGATGTGCTTGGGGCCGTCCTCTAGTCTTTGGTGAACCTTGATGTCGTAGTAGAGTTTGAAGTACACCTGCAGGCAGTACTTGACTAGGATTTCCAGGGTGTTCAGTTCTTTGCCAGTCAGTCCATGCTTTCTGGTACACATGTACACGAGCACTGGGCTATGGTGACCCCATCTGGAGTAGGACACTTGCCACACTGATCCCTGCAGCTCGGACGGGAGAAACGCCCCGCTTCACAGCCTGGACCAGCTGGTAGGAGACTGCGGGTCAGTGGACATGTTAAACAGGATATACTCGGTATCTCCGTGAGATCTTAAACCGCCTGGCATCCTCTGAACTCTGCGTGGACTGCATCTCTTTCATGCTGGACAGCAGACTGCACATGGACCCGTGAAGCCAGTATCAGATGAGGTAGGCCCGTCGTGTGGGGGATAAGGTGGCGCCGGGGGAAACTCTTTGTGTGCAACACGCATATACTCCAGAAGAGCTTGCGTCCCAGCATCTCTCCAAATGGGCGTGAGTACACCCTTCCACCCCGTTTTGGGCCCTCTATTTGAGTCACCTTGCAGTACGATCAGTGAGTCGGTGGAGTCGTATGTTCACCAGCAGATCATAGAGAGCCTGACCCACCTTGAACGCAGGGTTTCCGGGGCCCCGGGTCCTCTGGTACAAAGTGCCAAAGGGTACTTCCAGATGGCTCCTCTGTCACTGACACATGCTCCTCCCTGATCAACCTTGGGTGCAGTTTCCCATAGCTGTCGGGCACCATCGCCCTGGTCTTGTCCTTCCTCCCATCGTAACCCAATCCAACTATTTTGGTACCCTGGTTAGGGTACGAAGTATAACAGAAATTCTTTTTCTCAGCTTTATCATGCCAATTTCCTATGTAAAATGGAATTCCAAGACGATTTTATCTACTTCCAGTTTTGCATTTGAGCAATTCTTACTATGCAAAATCGCACTTTAAGCTATGTTTTGCATATAAATATAAAAGTCCATTTTGCATAGAAAAGAATTTGCCAAACCAAAATGTTGAAGCGGACAAACCACCCTTAAAATTCAATTTTACATAAGAAAACACCCTGCCATATTCGAAATAATCTATATATCACTTTTCATTGGACCTACGGCGTACCTTAATATATATATATATTATGATAGATACAATAATAGGCTTGTGTTTATCTGAGAGTAATGGGTCAAATAAATCAACTTTGAAATCACTCATTTTGGGGTATATCTGAGAAGAATATATAACATAATCAACAATGCTTGTATCAGCACACGTAGCAGCACTAACATCTTTATCTTCACCCACTCTTCCATTCACAATGAAGTTATGACACTGACAAAATTAAATACATTTCCTACCATAGTTATTAACAACACTATCTGAAGTACTTCTGTATGAGGGTACATCACTAACTGATGGCATCATATACTGTACATAAGATTCAGGTAGTGCTCGTTTCTCAACTTCTTCTGGTATAATGTCTCTCACCCTCCCTGTTCTACTATTAAAGTCACCAATTAACATTACAAGTAGTGCATATTTTGCAACTAATTTACACACATCTTCTGCAAGGTCATCATAAATTTCATTATAACAATACTTGGAGGCTGCATGAGGGATACACAGCTCCCAATAATAGCTCACCATTTATTTGAAGCCAAAGCACCGAGTCACACTGAAGTTGAAAGCCACACACCTTATCGATACATCCACTGAACCTTTCGGAGACATATACATGAATACCATGTACACCAGGGTATGGGCGTTTCTTTACGTTGTGTTTCATACCATAGCATTCAAAACCACTTATCAGCAGATTTCTCTTTGCAGTTTTTTTCAGTTAAACGCACAACATCGAAATTTCTTGTAAAGTCGTAAAAAATATTATTATTTAGTTTGCTGTAAAGTCCGTAAAAATTTAATCAACAAATAGTGGCGGATTTAGGGGAGGGGGGCGAGTAGGCCAAGGCCTAGGCCTCGCACCCCAGAGGAAAAAAAATGTTTTCAATGAAAATCTGAATGCTGGACCTTACTTATTTGCTCGAACACTGTTACATTGCATGTACCATAATATGCCACAAATTAGTACCAACATAATGTAATGAGACGGAATCTTCCTTAAGAAGATTTGAGAATAGAGCTACCCTATCAGTCACCCGTTTACCAGTGGGCAGGGCTCGCCCTTCTCCTGCAACTCACCCTGCAACTCACCCAGAAAACCCCCACCCGTCACACTCTCCCGGTTAAACCCTTCCTTTAAACAA
Source organism: Chionoecetes opilio (assembly GCA_016584305.1). Taxonomy (NCBI): domain Eukaryota; kingdom Metazoa; phylum Arthropoda; class Malacostraca; order Decapoda; family Majidae; genus Chionoecetes; species Chionoecetes opilio. The sequence goes on along the minus strand of JACEEZ010012393.1, from coordinate 163,697 downwards.
CTCCGGCCAGGGCACAAGGAAACACCAAATTTCTTTTTGCCTTATTTTACTAACACAAACCTGCACATAAGGCCAAAGACCCAATGGCTTACACAACACCATTACACATCCCTGCACCCACTACACCACACTGCACATTAGGCTAAAGTTCCAATGGCTTACACAGCAACATTACACACCCCTCCACCCACTACACCACACTGCACATTAGCCCGAAGACCCAATGGCTTACACAACACCACCACCCACAACACCCACGCACTGACGCTAACACTAGCAGCCAGGCAACACCCCACCACCCACACCACACACGCTCTGACGCTAACACTAGCAGCCAGGCAACACCACCACACCACACACGCTCTGACGTTAACCCTAGCAGCCAGGCAACACCACACCACACCACACTGCTCTGACGCTAACCCTAGCAGCCAGGCAGCACCACACCACACCACACTGCTCTGACGCTAACACTAGCAGCCAGGCAACACCACACCACAGTGACCACACCACACTGCTCTGACGCTCACTCTAGCAGCCAGGCAACACCACACCACACCAAACAGCTCTGACGGTAACACTAGCAACCAGGCAACACCACACCACACCACACTGCTCTGACGCTAACGCTAGCAGCCAGGCAACACCACACCACACACAGGCTTACCTTCCTACGGGATCTCGTGAGGCAGCCACTCACACTATACACAGCACGCCCTGCCGCCCATTCTGGCAGCCAGGCACCACACCACCATACACAGGCTTACCTTCACACTAGGCTCACCACCACGCCAGCCTCACCACCGTGAAGCGACCAGCTCCACCACCCACGCCAGCCACGGCTCCCTTTCTCTCTCTCTCCCCGGCCCGCCGGCCAGCACAACAAAGCTCCCTCTTGTCTCCGTCCCACGCGGTCACACACTCCCGCCAATTCTTGCCGCCCCCTTTCCTCTCCCTTTCACCGCGAAGTTTGAACCAAAATGTGCACTTCTTACAATAATGTAAAATATGTGTTGAAAATGTTTCAATTATACTTATATGAAATCTGACCCACATTTGGTAAAATTCTAGAGTCCTTTCACGCCCTTATTAGTGGTTTTATTTTCTCCAGACTTTCAGAAATCCCTTCCGATACCTCTAAAATGTAATAATAAAGTGGGGGAAGAGATTAAAAATTCAAAATTAAATTACTAACCTAACCTCAATATAACCTAACCTAGCCTAACCTGGTAATATTGTAGTCTTTTCCCGCCCGTAGATCTCGTTAGGAGGTTATTGGTTAGGTTGTAGTGAGGTTAGGTTAGTAATTTTATTTTGGGGGGTCCAGGGCGGGGGTTATGTAAGGGGGAGTGGGGGTTGAAGGGGCATCTCTCCCCCACTTTATAATTACGTTTTAGAGGTATCTGAATGGATCTGTGAAGGTCTGGAGAAGAAAAAAACACTAATAAGGGCGGGAAAGGACTCTAGAATTTTACCCCACATTTCATTCAGGGCCCCGCACTCCCACCGGCCTAGGGCCCCGCACACCATACATCAGCCCCTGTCCACAAACACGCATCTTCATTAATTTGTTAGAAGTAAAGGATGTTCCTTTACTCCGACAATCCAGCTCGAGGTCTCGGTGGTGCTATATGTCTTTCAGGAATGACTGCAGTCTTGTATCATTCCACCCCAGTTTGTACAAGTCATCAGGGATTTCGAAGACCTTTCTCGACTCCTCTTCTCCATCCTTGATTATGGCGAAGATCTTCCCGTCAATGGTCCATGCCTTCATAGTTTGTGGGTATGTACGGATCTCATACAACATCTTATTTCTTGTTCTTGTCAGATCTTTGTCTATGTATAAGCCTGTCCTCAATTTTTTCTTATTCTTCATTAATTCTACCTTCTTCTCCCTTCTTGAAAATCTTACAATTATAGGTCTTGGTGTAGTACCTTGATTTACTCTTCCAACTCTTTGACTAACACTTATATCTTCTCACCCGTCAGGGTGGTAAGGTTGGTAGAGACGTGAGCTCGCAATGTGCAGCGTCCCTGTGCATTAGTTCAGCGGTTCGA
>JACEEZ010012393.1:134139-146639 GCA_016584305.1 Chionoecetes opilio | reverse complement strand
CCATTACTCTCTAAAAGTATACCGTAACTCAAGTCTCTATCATTCTTGGTGTGTGAATGGGACGAGCATAGAAATGCAAAAAAAAAAAATCTAAAATTTCTCAAACGAAGGTCCAGTCAGAGCTCATTCTTTGCACATATATAGTGGATAATGTCAATGATATGCCCAGTAAAAATGAACACTCTCCGTCAATAATTAACTGAGATAGAGGGTAACAAAGTGTAAAATAGATACAAATTGTAAGAGTTACCGCTCGCATACTTTTTGACATACCCATACCGGGCACTAAATGAATAAAAGTCGTCTAAATAACTAATGCCGTCTAAATGCAACCATTTGCAATTCCCAATGAAGCTTAGTTTTTTAATAATAGTAATTCAAAAATGTTATTAAACCGATTTTTTTTCAATTATCAGCAGTCTGCCCTGAAACCCCCATTTAACATATGGACAAGCTTATTCTATCATATATAAGTTTTGAAAAAAATATTGGCAAACCAAAAAAAACCTATATGCAGTCTACAGAAATCAACATTCAATTTCTTATTCAGGGAAAAATAGAAAAAAATATAGGCCTTGATATTTGACCGCTGGCACTATTTTTGCATATAGAAAGTCCTATGACCGATATTTAAGTCAGTAGCACTCAAAGATAAATTACGATACAACATTAACATTTCTTCTCATTGCACAATATACTACTGTTTAGTAGCTGTAAAAGTTTCAAGGGTTTATAATAGAAACTCTTAGAATTACAATCCTCCAAATATGGGCATATAGACGGATTTTTTTCTTCAAAGATTTTGCATTCAAATATATTATTATATATATATTATATTATATATATATATATATATATATATATATATATATATATATATATATATATATATATATATATATATATATATATATATATATATATATATATATATATATATTATATAAAAAATTTGGCACTCAAATGGCAAGCAACATTGGATTCTACACAATATAGAGTGAATTGCATGCCTGAATGAACCTCCCTTTTGAAACGGGAAGACTAAAAATCTTCAAAAAAGTTATTTTAAGCTCATTTTTGAACAATTATAGTGTGCATATTTTTCATTGAATCTTCAAACGTTTTAATTTGGAGGTAGTTATCATTACTTTCTAAAAGTTTACCGTAACTCAAGTCTCTATCATTTTTGGTGCGCGAATGGGACGAGCATAATTGGCAGAGAAAGAAAAAAACTCTTTTTTCAAACTAAGGCCGTCAGACCTCATTCGTTGCACATATATAGGATAATGTCAATGATATGCCCAGCAAAAATTAACACTCTCTGTCAATAATTAACTGAGATAAAGGGTAAGAAATTGTATAATTTCTACAGAGGCCTTATCCGCCCATGTATGGAGTATGTCTCACATGTTTGGGGAGGATCCACACATACAGCTCTCCTAAACAGGGTTGAGTCAAAAGCTTTTCGTCTCATCAACTCCTCTCCTCTGACTGACTGTCTTCAATCTTTAAATCACCGCCGCAATGTTGCTTCTCTTGCTCTCTTCTACCGTTATTTTCATGCTCACTTTTCTTCTGAACTTGCTAACTGCATGCCCCCCCCCCCTCCCGCGGCCTCGCTGCACAAGACTTTCTACTCATTCTCATCCCTATTCTGTACATCTTCCTAATGCAAGAGTTAATCAGTATCTTTACTCTTTCATCCCTTTCACTGGTAAACTCTGGAACTATCTTCCTGTTTCTATTTTTCCACTTTTCTACGACTTACATCTTTTCAAAAGAAGAGTAACAAGACACCTCCCGAACTAAATTGGCTCACCCCTCTTTTTTATTTTATTCTCTTACTGTCTTCTTTATAGGGACTGGCATCTGAGCGGGCTTTGTGTTACCCATTTTTGTTGTGCCCTTGGCCAGTTCCGTGTGATGTAAAAAAAAAAAAAAAAAAAAAAAAAAAAAAAAAAAAAAAAAAAAAAAATAAATAAATAAATAAATAATTAATTAAATAAATAAAAAAAAATAATAGATACAAATTGTAGGAGTTACCGCTCTCATACTTTTTGAAATACCCATACCGGGCACTAATTGAATAAAGTCCACACTAATGCCGTCTAAATGTCATTTGCAATCCCCAATGAAGCTTAGTTTTTTAATAAAAGTAATTCAAAAATTGTATTCAACCAATTTTTTTCAATTTTCAGCAGTCTGACCTGAAACCCCCAATTAACATATGGACAAGCTTATTCTATCATATACAAGTTTTGAAAAAATAATAGGCAAAAAAATAAATATATATATTCATGCCCAAAAAAAGTATATATGAGACGTTATAGGCCTATATAAATTATTTATAAACATTAAAAAATATTTTTCATTATTTCCAATAAGTAAACTATTCGTTGACCGGGATATGAATTGTACGGGGTATGAGTTGTCCGGGGTATGAGTTGTCCGGGGTATGAATTGTCCGGGTATGAGTGTCCTGGGTATGAGTTGTCCGGGTATGAGTTGTCCGGGGTATGAGTCGTCCTGGCTATGAGTTGTCCGGGGTATGAGTTGTCCTGGGTATGAGTTGTGTGGGTATGAGTTGTCCTGGGTATGAGTTGTGTGGGTATGAGTTGTCCGGTGTATGAGTTGTCCTGGGTATGAGTTGTGTGGGTATGAGTTGTCCTGGGTATGAGTTGTGTGGGTATGAGTTGTCCGGTGTATGAGTTGTCCTGGGTATGAGTTGTCCGGGGTATGAATTGTCCGGGTATGAGTTGTCCGGGGTATGAGTTGTCCGAGTATGAATTGTCCGGGTATGAGTTGTCCTGGGTATGAGTTAGTGGTATGAGTTGTGTGGGTATGGTTGTCCGGGTATGAGTTGTCCGGGTATGAGTTGTCCCGGTATGATTGTCCGGATATGAGTTGTCCGGGTAAAGAGTTGTCTGGGTATGAGTTGTCCGGGGTATGAGTGTCGGGTATGAATTAGCATGTATAAATTGTCGGATATATATTTGTCCGGGGTATGATTGTCCGGGGTATGAATCGTCATGGAACTGTATATATATATATATATATATATATATATATATATATATATATATATATATATATATATATATATATATATATATATATATATATATATATATATAATATATATATATATTATATAAATATTATATATATTGTTAGTAGTTGTTATTAGTAGAAAGTATTTAGAAAGTAAAAAGAAACCAAACCCACCCCAACCGCCTTGCCACATAGCGTAGTATTCCCGGGTATTTTACGTGTTATGGGGACAGATATAGACAGTAGGGACAGTTATAAAATTTAAAAGGGAAAGGGATTCTGTAGAAGAGAAAAGGGGTTTTTACTTTTGTGAGACAGTGAGATGAAGAATAATAGCAAAGGGAGAGATTGGTGTGTGTGGTTCCAGCATGGCAAATTTAAACCCCACTGTCTCTTTTTAATTTTTTACCTTTTCCCCTTTCTTCCTTCTCTCTTCTCTTTTCTCTTTCCCCCTTTCTCCCCTTCTTTCCCCCTTCTCTCTCTCTCTTCTCTTTTCTTTTCCCCTTTAAAAATTCTTTCTCCTCTCTCTCCCTCCTTTTTTTTTTTTCTTTTTTTTTTTTTTTTTTTTTTTTTTTTTTTTTCTTTTTTTTTTTTTTTTTTTGTCCCCCCTTTTTCCCTTCTCTCTCTCTCTCCCCTCTCTTCTTCCCCCCCTCATTTTCCGTAATCCTTCTTCCCTCCTCCTCTCTCTCTCCCCTCTTTTCTCTCTCCCTCTTCTCCTTTTTCCTCTCTTCTCTTCAATCTCTCCTTTTCTCTCTCTCTTTCTCTCTTCTCCTCACCCTCTCTTCTCTCTCTTCTCTCTCCCCTCTTCCTTCCTTTTCCCTTCTCTCTCTCTTTTCCCTTTCCCTTCTCCTCCTCTCTCTCTTCTTTTTTCCCTCTCTTTTCTTTTCTTCTTTTTCTCTCTTTTCCTTCCCTTTTCCCCCTTTTCCTTCTCCTCCTCTCTCTCTATCTCTCCCTCCCCTCTCTCTTCTCTCTTTCCCCTTCCCCCTTCCCCTCTCTCTCCCCCTCTCTCTCTTCTTCTTCTCTCCTCTCTCTCTCTCTCTTCTCTTCTTCCTTCTCTCTCTCTCTTTTCTTCCTTTCTTATCCTGATTATAAGGTTGTAGGGTGGTTTGTTTATAACAGTAGGGGACAGATTAATAACAAAGGGGAAAAGGATTATGCTAGGGGAAAACAAGGTATTACGTTGTGGAGACAGTGAGATAAGAAAAATAGCAAAAGAGGTATGTATATGTGTGTTTTTTGTGTTTTTGGGGTTTTGGCAACTCAAAACCCCTTTCTTCTCTCTATTCCCTTTTTCCCTTTCCCCTCTCTCTCTCTCTCTTTTTAACTTCTCTCCCCCTCTCTCCTCTCTCTCTTCCTCCCCTCTCCTCTCTCCTCTCTCTTTTCTTCTCCTCTCTCCCCTTCCCCTCCTCTCTCCCCTTCCCCCTCTCTCTTTCTCCCTCTTTCCTTTCCTTTCCCTTCCCTCCCCTTCTCTCTTCCTCCCTTCTTCCTCCTCTCTCTCTCTCTTTTCCTCTTTCTTTTTTTCTCTTCTTCTTTCCCCCCTTTCCCCTCCTCTCTCTCTCTCTCCTTTTTTCTCTCTCTCTCCCCTCTTCTCTCTCTCTCTTCTCTCTTCTCTCTTATTTCTCTCCTCTCTTTTCCCCCTCTCTCTCTCTCTCTCTTTTAATCTTCTCTCTCCCCCTCTCTCTCTTCCTTTTTCCCTTCCCTTTCTTCCCCCCTCTCTCTCTTCTCCCCTTTTTCCTTCTCTTTCTCCTTTTCCCTTCCTTCTTCTCTCTCTCCCCCTTCTCTCTCTCTTTCTCCTCTCTCTTTTCCTCTCTCTCCCCTCTCTCTCTCTCTCTCTTTTCCTCTCTCTCCTCTCTCTCTTTCTCTTCTCTCTCGCTCTCCTCTCTCTCTCTCTCTCTCCCCCTTTTTTTTTTTCCTTCTCTCTCTTTTTTTCCTCCTTTCCCCCTCCTGACTAAAAGGGGTTGTATGGTGGTTATAAACGGGGGAAAAAGGGGGCTTTCTATTGGACGTTCCCCGACCGGGACTGCGTCGTCTGCTTGTGGGGAGGGGGTTTTTTGAAGTTCGGGAATTTACGATTTTGATGGGGATTATTAAAAAAGGGCGACTTGTTCCCCAAAAAGTAAACAAAATATTTTTGGGTAACTCGTAATGGCTAAAATTTTGATTCCCATTAAATCAGGAATGATGAAATGGTCGGACGATTCCTTTAAGAGGCTTCTGGTGTTTCCCCAAGGAAAGTGCAGCTCGTCCCTGGTTTTTCGCTAGGAAAAAGGGGGTAAACCCTTTTGGAGTGACCGCCCGACACCCCCGCGTTCAGTTTTATAGAAATACCACATTTACATTTTTGATTCAAAAAAATTTTGCAACATTTTGTTTTATTTTTTCGATTATTTTTATTGAGTTTTTCCCTTTAGCCTACCCCAAAATGGGACGCAGGTTTAAACCCTAGAAGTTACCTAATTTGAATATTTTTTAGAATGGCCCCATTTTCCTATTAAGGTCCCATTATCTAAAAAAATTTCCCCATTTTTAGAACAGTAATTGCATTATACTTGAATAGAACATAAACCCAGTAAAGCTATAAAACTTTTTTTCAAACTCAAATGACCCGCCCAAAAAATACGTATTTCAAAAGGGCAAAAATTTAAAAATAAAATAGGTAAATGACCTTATCTTTACAAAAAAGTGAAATTAAAAGACATGGTAATGAAAATTTTTTTTTTAAAAATTTTAAATTGGGTTAATAATATTTTTCCCTTTTGCCCAAAAGGGTTACCCATAAAATTTGTAGGCCAATTAAAAGGATTAAAACATTCGATCACAATCAAATTAAAAAAACATTTAAAATTTGTTATTTATGCACATTTTTAAAGGGGTTTTTCTTTAAATTTGTTTTCTTTTTTAGATACATCTGGGGAATTAGTATTAAAATTCTCAAACTATTTTTTGTGCAAATCCGTTTTGGAAATTTCCGCAAAAATTGGGGCCCGCCATCCCGTTTTTCTTGAAAGGAAAAATTCAGTGTGTAACATTTACCCCTTTAAAATTACGCAACGAACGATCCTCAAGAGGGCATCAGGGAGCTGGGTCTGCGTCTTTTTTGCAGGCAACAAACTTTTCGTGTTGACTTTTCCCACCCCCAATCTTCCGGTTTCATTTCCCCAACTTTTCCCAAAATCCATATTTGAGTCTGTAGATACACCCTATAAGAATGATATTTGGCGGGCATCAGCTGTTGGTGGAATTTTCTTGATTTTAACACTCTTGAAGCCCCTTGACAAACTTTGTCCCCAAACGGGGCTTCCTCCTTAAGATATTCAAATTTGGTATCTCGTCCCCCATACAAACATCCCAAATGTTTTACCCCCCGCATCTCTTTTTTTCCCCGTGGCTAGCTAAAACTCGACATAAAAGGTTTTTCCTATCGCATTAGCTCTTTAAAATTTTTTAAATGTCAAGCCCGCAATTTTCCCGGATCCCATGGAGCCCTGACGCGGTATCGCATGTACTTACAGCATGTAGAAAGGGGAGGTATTTGCAAAATCGACTTCCCCAAATTTTCCTGTCCCCCTGGATATTCCCAACAATGGGCCTTTTTTGCATTTTTCCCTCGACTTTAGAAAAAATTTGGGAAACCAAGTTTATGGTGGGGGGCAATTAGCAAAAGGATGTCTGTATCCTCAAAAATTACAAATGTGTTTTGTACTCGGGCCATGCTGACTGCGGGTTCTAAACAACGTAACCTGCATCGTCTTCAGCAGGGATGGTATCTATATCCTCTTTACGAATCTCTCTGATAACATTTTTAAATAAATTTGCCTGTTTTTTCCTTTGTTTTGCGGGAACGTTTTTTTTTTCCTCTTAAGGGAAAAATGTGGCTGCTTGCCCCTTTCCAAAAAAAGGCCCACCCCCTTTGGGTGTGCTACGGTTTTGTTTTGTATCTTGTAAAATATCCATCAAAATTTAAAACGTTTGGGGGGATAAGTACTTCTTTACCATGGTATGTAAGCGGTGATTTTTTGTCTGTAATTTGCCCCTGTTTCCATGGCAAAAAGGGTTTGAAAAAGGGGAACCCCCCCGCCCAACACATTGCATTTGCTTTGGTAGGGGGAACCTGGGGTTTTCCTTACATTTTGGGAAATAGCCTAAAGAAATTTTTGGGTTTTTAAAAAGAAAGATTTAAGGCAGTCCCTGTTTTTTTGGAAACAGTGATGGTGGATACACAAAAGAGCTCATATGTGGGGACACTTCATTTAGGTCAACATCGCGTTGTTGGAAATTTTTAAAAAGACTTTGGAAAAAAAGCGGGGGGTCGACACTTATTCCTCCCCACTGTAATCACCTTTGCCCCCATTCCCTTTCCCTTGGTTTTTTTTTCCTGAAGACATGTTAAAACAGTTCTCCTTCCATTTGGAATAATTTTACCTTCCAAAATTTTCAGCAGGTGGAGGGTAGAAAACAGTTGAGGCAATTTTTGTTTATGTCATACAATAATCACACTTTTTCAAATTGGATCGGGGGCTTTCCGGTACTCAAGGATGATTTAGGGTTTAGTCATATCTCGTTGCATTTTTCTTGGGACTCGTTTAGTTTGTACATGCTTTGTAGGGGCTTAACTTCTCCATCTCGGATTTTTATCTGTGCAGAATCGGCATCCGGGGGGGAGCAGCCATCTTGTCCGTTGCCTTCATCCCTCCCTTTACCCTGCGTGACCCCACCCTTTTTCTGAAAAGACTTCATTAGAACCTGCCCCAAAGAAAAAAATATGTTTGGGAAGGGACCCCCAAACCTTTTTCGCTAAAGTCCCGACAAACATATCCCATCCATAAATTTTTGAAAAACATGGGGTTTTTGTCCCTTTTAGTTTTTGTATGTCCTGAAGGAACAGATTTACCGACTTGGCGTAACTGTTGTTTGGGCCCCTTGAAGCGAAGTAAGGAAAGGGATTTTTCCCTTTAAGGGGGCTTTAAATAAAGCATAAAATTCAGTACGTTGAGCGTCAAAGGGGAGATCTTAGGGTATCAATCGTTTTCATAAAAACTGCAGCCAGAGCTTTCCTGTTGGTGTCACTGATACCCTCAAAATTCGCTTTCCCGGAAAAGCGCATCAAAACTTGGATTAACATTGTTTACGTAGGTTGGGATGGGGATTTTTTAGGGAAATACATTGGTTTAAACGTCTCAAGAGCATTCGAAAATTTCCAAATGATTTATCTTTTTCTGCTGTCTTCCCGACAAGTTTCAGCGTTTAAAGCCCCATCCCCCAGAAAGTGACCTCGGACAAACTCGTGCATAAGCCCTTTCCCCTAAAACATAAAGTGTGACTGATTCCCCGAATACTAGTCAAAAGTGTTTTAGAGACCATCGACTTTTATAAAATGGGGCCAAAAGCTTTTCCCCGGAAGGACATCGAGGTATGGAATGCACCAAAAATAATGTCATTTACTCAGGTCATCTTCTTGACCGATGATCAAATTTTGGGCCCTTTATCCCGAGAGGTTGGGCGAACGTTAAAAAAGGCCGGGTGTTTATTTCATACACTGTGTATTTACAAAAGACAGGGTTAAAACACAAAAGCTATCTTGGTAGGAAACCAGGTTGGGTCATTGGGAAAAATGGGAAAAAAGACATCTCCCGGTGCCCGTCCATTTGTTTCTATTTGCATAAAATCCGACCCGAAAGGCTAACTCTGAGAGGATAAAGGGTACCTTCCAAAAGGGGTATCAAAGGGGTTTTAGGTTTTTATCTTTTGCAAAATCTTTTCATGGTCAAAATAAAAAATTCTTACCACATTTCCCAGCTTTAAAAAGGGAGTGTGGGTAGCTTTAAGGGTGTTCTTGTTTGCTGGTTTTTTCTCGGGAAAACAACGATCGTACTTCACTGCCCGGGGGGTTTTTTGTTTTACATAAAACCCCATGGGCCCTTATATGTTCCTTGCCCTCTATCGTCATCGTGTTTTGACCACATTGTCTGCTATTACGTGGGGGAAAAAATTTCCTTTCAGATTTGGGCAAACTTCACCTGATGTTTTGCAGCGGATCCCTTTTAAAAAGTAAATTAAAAACGTTATAAAAAAAACCCAAAAAAACCCCTTTTATACAGGTTATGGGTGAGATCCATGGGAACCAAAAATTTTTTTCCCCCCGTTTTTTAAAAAATCCATCGTAAAAAACAAATAATAACGATGACATTAAGGCTCCGTGGCCGGGAAAGCCGCATGATACCCAAAATCTTAAAGGAGGTGATCTTCCCGAAATGTTGTCTGTCTTTTCCCCCCGGAATTTCTTTTAATAGCCCAAAAGTAGGGAGACGGTACATCCCTTCTCATGTTTTGCTCTATCAAACCCAGGGGCGATGTCGGGGGAAATTTTCACCCTTCCCCCTTTTTGTCATCCCAAATTTTTGACCTAACAAAGCTGCAGCTGCTTTACCGGGTCTGTGTTCTTTGCTTGCTCACCATTTTCTTGTTTACTGTCAACTAGTAAATTTTTTTTCAGATTTCTTCGGAAGGTTTTTTAAAGGTTTAAAAACTGGGGCGGTTACTACTCTGCCCTGGGGTTTCAGGCATTACCAAAAATATCAAGAAATTTTTTTTTCATAATGGGAAAACTGTTTTGGATTGAACAAATTTCCCATGCGATTACACGCTCCTGTATTGTTTTGTGTCTCTTCGTTTTCCATAAACTCATCTATGACTAATAAAAAGCTTTTTGTCTAATTTTATCGTGCTCCTTCCTACTTTAGGCGCTCGTTGTATAACATTTAGACCCATAATTTTGAATGGGGATGGTTTTTACCGGGTTTTAAAATGCCCCTAAATACTGATGATAAAAAAGGGATAAAGGCCCAAATCTCTAGCAAAAACTATACAGAGCATACTCCTTTTTACCAAACATTTATCCCCGGGATTTAAACAGGAAACCAAAAGCTTCCTGGCAGTCGTTTTTTTTGGGCATCGGCCCGACGTTTTATGACGGGTTTCCCTCTTTACCCACTGCCCCTTGAAGTACAGTATATTTCAATGACTTTTTGGGAAAAGAAAAAAATTTGCTGTTTTGAAAATGGGGTGAAGGTGGTTGAAACCCTTTTCCTGTGACTTTCTTTTTAAAGTAAAAAAGCAACTTCAATATTCTTTTAATTTTTTAAAACTGTGTCTGCATTTGGTGTGAATTTTCCTGTCCCCACCCTTTTATTAACTTCCAAACCCCCCTTTTTTGCTTGCTTCGTTTTTTGTGACAGGGTGCTTTTTTCACTGATTTGAACTGTTTTTTCAAATTTACTGAATTTTTTAAAACCCCACTGATCCATCTTGAAACCTTTCTTTTGGCGGGTGCATTTTTGTTCTGAAAATAATAAAATATTAACATTGATTAGTTATACAAATAATTATTTTCCCTTATAAAAGGTCCATATTTAATTATTAGCCTTTCAATCCAGTAACTTTTTTGAAATTTACAACCCAGGGCGTAATTTTTAGGGCAATATACCTAGCAAGGGTGATAAAAACAAATGGTTTTTGTACCCTTTGAATTAAAAAAATATGCATTAAAAATAGCTTTGGTTTTAAAGATTTCAAACCCGGAGAGGGAGGAAAAACCTTGAATAAAAAATAACAAAAAAGGTTAAAAAAACCCGGGTTTTTATTACAAAAATAAAAAAAATTAATTAAATTTTCCCCCATTGCTGGTTTCCCGGGTCCTGTCAAGTTTTTTTAAATTATATACTGGAAACAAAATATTATACTCCCATTTCAGACCCAGGGGTTAAAGGGGGCATATGAACCCTAGAAAAACCCAAAAAACAAAGGGCAATGAAATTAATTAAAAAGTAGTAACCATGACTTTATTAATGAGGAAGAGGGGCCCTCACTTTACCCCGGGGCAGTGACGGGAATATTACCCTTTATGATGGATTAATATCATTTCCCCAATTTACATCGCTTTAATTTTGGGGGGATCCCGGGGAATGTTAACTGCTCGATTTATTAATCCCATTTTTGTCTTAAAGGGCCCCGGGTTTACAATTTTTCCCCCCAAATAGGTTTTTAAAACCCAACCCCCCCCCGCCCCTGGGGTTTTAAAAACCCTTCCCAAAATTAACAATAGTGACCTACCAGCCATGGAAAAAACTGGGCCCAAAAAGGCCCCTATGCCAATGCCCATAGGGGGCCCATCAATCTACCCCAGTGCGATAGTTAACTCCTACCCAGGGGCTTTTCTACCTAACAAACTATGCTAAATAGGCCTTTTTAAAGGGGGTTTTAAAATTTGGGTGTTATATAACCCTTTGCTTTTAAAATTTTTAAACCCCTAAAATTTTCTTTAGAATATTTGGGCTTACCAAAGTTTCCGAACAGGCATATACAAACAGTGACTGCCAATGTTTAGTTTAACTTTTAATGCTCCCAAAAAACTGAAAATTAACCCCTAAACAGGCCCCGGCATGTGCTGCATACACACCTGATATTTCCAAATAGGGATACCCATTTTCAATTTTTAAAAAACAGCAACCCGAACTTGGACTAGAAGAGAGAGAATATATCATGCTAATAATAGAACCCGCGGGGTTTTTCCCGGAAAAAAAGGAGTTTTTTTGTTGGGTATATAAACAATAAATTTGCATCACAGTTGGGAAGGAATATGGCCCAATTTTTGGGTTTGGGGGCAAATTACTATCTGAGATCTGCAGCCTTTTGGGAAGTTGATGGGGGTGGGGTTTGGGGGAAAAGGGTTTATTATCGAAGAGGGGGGGAGGATTCCCGGGGGGTCTAAATTTTTATTAAAAAAAAAACCCAAAAATTTGAGAAATGAAAATTTTTTCAGATTACTAGTCCATACAAGGGGCGTACACCATCCATATTTCAACCTTTAAAATAATTTTTCCACTGAGGGGGGGTGACTCTGTGCAAATGTGGGCAGTGGCAGTGACGAGAACGTGAAAAAACTTGGGTTTTTTTAAAAAAAGGGACGCCAAAAAATTAAACATGCATAAAAAACCCTTTTTCGGTTAAAAAAGGCCAAATTTTACCTAATTTTTTACAACTTGACCTTTGACCTACATGTTTAGAGGAGTCATGTGAGTTTGAAAATATGTTTTTCAGATTCACTGGATCATGTTTCTATTCAAGTGAAGGCTTCTATTCAACTGCCTGCCTCTGCCTGCAGTGCCTGATATATTTGGCTACAGCAATCACCGACTCTCCCTTCTCTAGCAAAGTCAAGGCACGGGATATTTTCCTTCCATTTGCAGCTTCTTCCGACCCATTGTGTGCAGAGGGAGTGAAATTATAGGGCCTCAAACTTGCCAAAGGAGTGAAAACACTGGCTGGCCGGAGCGACGTACAGTAAATCTTCTCTGTAAGCGATCACAAGGCTCACTGAGTGCTGGGTGAGCGATGAACTGAGGTCAAAGGCGGGCAGAGGCGGCTATGTCATCACTAGCTCTTCACACTTT
>JACEEZ010012393.1:106639-129139 GCA_016584305.1 Chionoecetes opilio | reverse complement strand
GACCAGGGGAAGGTTTTAAGCCCACTGGGATGATCCGATCATTTTTTTTTTTTTTTTTTTTAGCACCCTTTTAGCGAGAATTGTGAAAAAAAGTGGGTTGCGAGAATTGATGAAACCTTGATGTAGGGTGATGGGTAATGGGTGAGTGAATGGGTGGAGGTGATGGGTAATGGTGAGTGAATGTGGGGGGTGATGGGTGAGGGAATAGGGGGGGGTGATGGGTAATGGGGGAGTGAATGGGTGTGTGGTGATGGGTAATGGGTGAGTGAATGGGTGGGGGGTGATGGGTAATGGTTGAGTGAATGGGTGGGGGTGATGGGTAATGGGTGAGTGAATGGGTTGGGGGTGATGTGAATGGGTTGGCGTTAATACATACATTTCTACATCTATGATTTCAGGAAAGTTAGAAGGGGCTATCTGGTGAGTCTGTGTTTGGTGGGCCGAAGGCCCACCCAAACCACAGGGGGTGAGCCGAAGGCCCCCCAAATAGCCCTCCGCAGGACTACCCAAAAAAGGCCCGCCTGGGGGCGGCTTTGGGGTTAGTTTATATATATTAATATAATATATATAGTTATATATTTTATTATTTTAATTTATATATATAATATATATATATATATATATAAACTTTAAAATATATATTTAATAAAATTTTATATATAAATATATAAATATTAAAATATTTAAATTATATAAAATATAAAATTATATATTTTAAAATTATATTATATAATATATATATATATTAATATATTATTATATTATATTTTATTTATTTTTAATATATCTAAAAATGTCAAGACTTCTCCCTAAGAATCCCAACTAAAATTTCCCAGCACCCCCCGGGGAGGGCGGTATAAAAGATCGCACGTACTACGTCTAAACCATGTAGCCTGATGATCCCAAAAGTGTTTTTTTGGCAAAAATTTGCGCATAAAAAACCCAAGAAGGACGAGTGTCTTTGTCACCCTGAAATGTAAAGAGTTCTCCTAAATAAACAAAAAATTTTCCCGGGCAGACCAGGGGGGAAAAAGGTATAACGGGATCGTCACTTTAGCTACAGCCCTCACCTTTCCTACCCTGGGATGCCAAGTGTCTTTTGGGAAACTTGCGCATAAAAAACCCCCAAAGAATGACAGTGTCTTTGTCACTCTGAAATGTAAAGATATATATAAAATATATATTTTTAAAGGGGCCCCACCGAAAACCCAAAAATTTTTTTCTCAATTTTGGGCATCCCAATTTTCCTATGTAAAATGGAATTCTAAAAACGATTTTATTTTTTCCATTTTTCCCCTTTTAGCAATTTTTTACTAGGGAAAAATCGCACTTTTTATATTGCCCCCCTTATCGAAAAAACCCCTTAAATGAGTACGCAGGCCCGGGTTTGGGCCCTTTTTATTGCACCCATGCCCCAAATATGAGTTCCAAATGATAGCGGGGAAGTCTTTGCATCAGTTTTTTCACCCGGCACTAATCACAGTGCAAAAAGCCCCCTAATTTTTGGGGCCTAGAACGTGCCCATCATGTCCTTCTTAGACCTGAAGCGGGGCCCAGGGCCCCCGGGGTGGGGGGGCCCGGGCCCCCGGGGATAAACCCGCCTCTGGCCTCTGCCCCCCCCCCTGCTGCCGCCCTCTGTCCCCCCTGCTTCAGGACTTTTTGGGGGTTTGTTTTGAGTGTGGATAGGAACCCCGGGGAACCCGTGGGTTTGGCCAGGATTCCTGGTTTCTGACCCCCGAACATGAACAGGGTGAATGCCGGCCGTGCCCTGGCCAGGCTGCCACCCGATCAGTGTCGGCCAGCGGGTTGGCTGAAAAAGTTCGGGTTTGGGGGGTGTGATGCGAGGTCTTAAAAGGGTGCCCCCCCATACCCTCGAAAGCCCCAGCTTCAAAATCGGGGTTCACGGCAAACCTCCCGGTTTTTTTCCGGGCCCCTCACTCGGGCTGCCATCAGCGAGAGGAGGACACATTCTGAGTGTGCAAAACCCTGCTCCTGTCCCCCAAATAGAAGGCCCAAAGCTGTTTGGCCCCTTCTTGGGCTGTGACCTTCTCCTCTGACTGCGTGAGGGTGTCCCTTGGGGCCGTTCTCTGTCTGGGGTTAAACCCTTTGTTTGTCGTAGTAAAGTTTGAAGTAACACCGGGAAAGGCAGTATTAAACTAGGATTTCCAGGGTGTTCAGTTCTTTACCAGTCAGCCCCATGCTTTTGGTCCCACTGTACACACGAATGGGCTGTTGGGGACATCGGGAATCCCGATGGCTCCTCTGTCACTGACACGCTCCTCCCTGATCAACCTTGGGTGCAGTTTCCCATAATTGTCCCGGCCCCCATCGCCTGGTCTTGTCCTTTCCTTCCCTCGGGAAACCCCAAACCAACTATTTTGGTAAACCCCCCGGGGCTTCCCCTGGTCAAGGTCCCCGGCCCATTTCCATGGCATTTCCTGCCTGGCCCCCCTAGCTTTTTTAGGGTCGGGAAAAACCCCCTACGCAGGGCTGGAAGAGGTGGCCGTCAGCGATAAAAGGTGGAGGAACCAGAAGCCAAGGCAGCAGGAGCAATGGGCGGAACGTCGAACCGGGTGCTTGCCAGCGCCAGGTTTCCGGGTGACATTGTTTTTTCTTTGGGAGCGGCCTTCCAAGACTGCATAAAAGGGGGGCCGGGGGCCCCAGCCCCTTTCCCTGAGCAGGCGTTTTCCCTTGGCAGGGCCCCCTGTTGTTTCCGCCTTTTCCCCTGGTGGGAGGGTGAACGACTCCCCCGTCCCCCTCCTCGGGAAACCCGATGATCTTTTAGCCTGGCCCCCGGAACATCGCTCCTGCCCCTCAGACGGGTTTAAACCCTTTTTTTTTTTTCTGGGTTCCCGCTTCTTCAGCTTAGCCCCCCTTCCAAATGCTTTCCTTTGGGTGCTTTCACTTTTCATGCGTCCATTCTTGTCTAAAACCCCGTCATCATCATTGCACTCTCCTCCCCAACTTTGATCCCCTGGGGGAAAAGCCCCTCCAGGTCTAAAGTAGGGACTTTGCTGGCCAGTGGGCAGTCACACTGCACGTGTGCTCTCGCGTGGCACAGCTGGAGGTTGGAGCAGTGGGATTCCTGGTCCTTGCAGAGGAAGATCGTGTGAGGGCAGGCCGTTATGTCAAACAGCCTGTCCATATTCATCTCCACGAATTCCTTTACTGCTTTAGTTGCTCTGTCTCTCACCACTTCACTAACCTTCTTCCAAAAATGATCTATCCTTCTGGTCACGGACCGGTCAATAACAACCACTGGAGGTGCAAGCTGGGCGTTTGATTTCTTCCACTGGGCAAGCACCATGGGGGTCAGATCCTTCGCAATGTCTCTCACTGGGTACCCCGCTTGTCAACACCCTCCCGGATGCCGCTGAGTTCTTGGAGAAGGGTTCCCCTCTTCATCACGCCGCGATACGTAGGCACCTCACTCTCAGCAATCTCTCGTCCACCGCCAACAAAGGCGGCCAACTTGGATCCAGAGCTCTGTCTAGTTGCGGGCTTCGACCCACTTGGTTTACAAGGAGAAGCCATCCTGAAAAAGACGATCAAGAATTGATGATAGGTGCAAATGAAGCCGTTACTTTAGCGGGGCTAAGCTATGTTTTGCATATAAATATAAAAGTCCAGTTTTGCATTGCAAAAAGTGCTCAAACCAAAAAGTTGAAGCGGACAAACCACCCTTAAAATTCAATTTTACATAAGAAAACACCCTGCCAAATTTGAAATAATCTATATTTAACTTTTCATTGGACTTACGGCGTACCCTAATATATATATATATATATATATAGTATATATAATATATATATAGATATATATATATATACATATTATAATATATATATATATAATATATATATTATATATATATATATTAATATACATATAATATATATATATATTCATATATATGATATATTAATATAATATATATATATACTATATATATATATATATATATATATATAATTATATTATATACTATATAGTATATATATAATAAGATATATATATATAGATATATATATATATATATATATATATATATATATATATATACTATATAAGATATTATATATATATTAGATATATATATATATATATATATATATATATATATATATATATATATATATATATATATGTCTCACAACCATAGAGTAAGACAGGGATCACAAGCGACTTGAAGATCCGGATCTTTGTCCTCCTGCACAGGGTACCGACAACGCCAAATACTCCCACTGAGCGAGTCCATACACCGTGGGCTATGCCAATCCGCCGTAAGACTTCTTGACGTGACCCGCCGTCATTATGGACTGCGCTACCAAGGTATGTAAAACTTTCCAAGATATCAATGTCCTCGCCACACGCATGAACAGACTGTACTGCTTCATCTAGTAGTCTCAAACAACCTGGACCTTGGTCTTGAGCCAGGAGACCTCAAGTCCCAAAGGCTTTGCCTCCTCGTGCAGCGCCTCGAGAGCCATCACCAGGACCTCCAGCGACTCAGACAAGATTACTGCATCATCGGAAATAACAAGATCAGTGATCTTGGTGTTGCCGACGGATGCTCCACAATCACTTTGATCTGCAACCTTGTCCAGTATCCAGTCCATACAAGCGTTGAAAAGTGATGGGGCAAGGACGCACCCTTACCTCACTCCTGTATTCACAGGAAAGAAGCTGGATACTCCTGCCCCACACTTCACAGCACTCTCAGTCCCAGAATACAGACCAGTTATCAAACCAATAGTCCTTGCAGGAATCCCTCGAAGTCGCAGAAGATCCCAAAGTGACTCACGATGCACTGAGTCAAACGCCTTCTTGAAATCAACATAGGCTGAAAGCATCCCCTGTCGAAACTCACGTCGGCGTTCCACCAGGACACGAAGCGCTAGGATACGGTCCGTTGTTGACTTACCAGGCGTGAACCCAGACTGCTGAGGTCTCTGATGCTTCACCAGATGACTGCGAATTCGTGTCAGCAATAGATGGGCAAGCACCTTGCCTGGTACGCTGAACAGTGTAATACCGCGGTAATTGTTGCAGTCCTGACGGTCCCCTTTCCCTTTCCAGATAGGGACGACCAGCCCCCTTTTCCAGTCAGGAGGAATGGTACCTGATTGCCACACGGCAGTCAGGACAGCATGCAACCCACGGATCATGGCCTCACCCCCAGCTTTGAGGAGCTCCGCACTGATATTACAAACACCAGCTGCCTTTCCACCCTTCAACTTTGCTACAGCCTCTCTGACTTCGTCAAGAGAGGGTGCGGTTTCGTCAATGGGAGGAACGGCATCCACTGCCTGTAACCCAGTGGTGTGAAGCTGCTCAGTTGGAGGGTCCACCGTGAACAACTGCCCAAAGTACTCAGCCCAACGAGCCATCTGCCCATCCACGAGGCGCCCATCTGCTGTTCGAATAGCACTCGCCCGAGAAGGAGACTTGGAACGGAGCTTCTTCAGGGCTCGGTAGGCGGGTCGGAGGTCATTAGCGTTCAAATGACCCTCGACATCCTCTGCGAGACTCCTGACATGCCTCTCCTTGTCTCTCCTCAGGAGGGTTCCAGTCCGGCGTGACAGAGCCCTGTGCTGGTCCCGGTTCCCAGCCAGCCTGGCAGCGCGACTCTCCTCGATTTTCTCCAGCGTCTCCGTCGAGACAAAACCACGCCTTGACCTCGGGCGCTCCCCAATACACTCCTTGGCAGCCTGTAGAGTTTCACGTTTGAAGGTATCCCACAGTTCTACAGGATCCCTGAGTGTACCGAGCACATCAAACCGATTTGAGACTGCCACCGCATACTCATGAGCAGATGTCAAGTCCTTCAGTTTCTCAAGATTAAACACAGTATGGTTACCTCTTGAGATTCTTCTGGACTTGACATGAAGCTTAAGTGTAGCAACAAAAAGTCTGTGATCTGTTCCAAAGAACTCAGCAAAGAGTTCATAAAGAAGACAGTAGAAGAATAACGAAAGGGGGGTGGGCCAATTTAGTTCGGGAGGTGTCTTGTCACTCTTCTCTTAAAAAGATTGAAGTCATAGGAAGGTGGACAAATATAAACACGAAAAGAGTTCCAGAGGTTACCAGTAACAGGGATGAAAGAGTAAAGCTACTGATTAACTCTTGCATTAAGAAGATAGACATAATAGGGATGAGAATAAGTAGAAAGTTTGTGCAGCGAGGCCGCGGGAGTGGAGGATGCATGCAGTTGGCAAGTTCAGAAGATTAGTGAGCATGAAAATAAGGTGAGAAGATAGCAAGAGAAACAACAATGCGTCGGTGATTTAAAGATTGAAGACAGTCAGTCAGAGGAGGGGAGTTGATGAGTCGGAAAGCTTCTGACTCAACCCTGTTTAGGAGAGCTGTATGAGTGGATTCTCCCCAAACATGTGAGACATACTCCATACATGGGTGGATAAGGCCCCTGTAGAGAGCAAGCACCTGGTAGGGAGAAAAAAAAGGATTCAGATGCCACATTACAGCTAACTTCATAAAAACTGTTTTAGCAGGAATTGAGATGTGAGATTTTCAGTTCAGATTTCTTGAAAAGAATAGTCCAATAATGTTCATTGTAGAAGAAAGAGTTAGTTGAGTGTCATTGAAGAAGAGGGGATAGTTATCTGGTAGGTTTTGTCGAGTAGATAGGTGAATAAATTTGTTTTTTTGAGGCATTGAACAAAACAAGGTTTGCTTTGCCCCAATCCAAAATTATAGAAAGATCAGAAGTTAAGCGCTTGGTGGCATCTCTCCGTGTCTCACTTAGTTCCTGTTGATTTGGACGTCAAATAGACGACGTTGACAAATTCAGAGTAGAATCATCAGCGTAGGAGTGCAAAAAGGCTTTGAATTAGACTTAGAAGATCATTAATGAATAATAAAAAGAGAGTGGGTGATAGGACAGAACCTGGGGGAACACCACTATTGATAGATTTAGGAGAAGAATAATCTCCCTCTACAGTAGTTGCAATAGAACAATTTGAAAGGAAACTTAAGATGAAGGTATAGAGAGAAGGATAGAAACCGAATGAGGGTAGTTTGGAAATTAAGGATTTGTGCCAGACTCTACTAGAAGCTTTTGATATGTCAAGGGCAATATCAAAAGTTTCACCGAAACCACTAAAGGAGGATGACCAAAATTCAATTAGGATAGCTAGAAGATCGCCAATAGATCGCACTTTACGGAAACCGTACTGACGATCAGATAGAAAATTGTGAACAGATAGATGCTTAAGAATCTTCTTATTAAGTCTTTATTCAAAAACTTTAGAAAGGCAGGAAGTCAAAGCTATAGGAGGTTAGTTTGAAGGATTAGAGGGATCACACTTCTTCGGAACAGATTGGATGTGAGTAAACTTCCAGCAAGAAGGAAATATGGAAGTAGATAGACAGAGACAAAAAAGTTTAACTAGGCAGGGTGTAAGCACATAAAAACTGTTTTTGAGAACAAGAGAAAGGACGTCATTACCATAAGCCTTCCGAGGATCTAGGCCAGAAAGGGCAAAGAAAACATCATTACGAAGGATCTTAATAACAGGCATAATAAAGTCAGAGGGTGGTGGAGAAGGAGGAGCAAGCCCTTTATCAACCAGAGTGGAATTTTCAGCAAGGGTTTGAGCGAAGAGTTCAGCTTTAGAAATAGATGAAACAGCTGTGGAGTCATCTTGGTAAATTTTATATGATGAAGAATATATATATATATATGTATATAATTTATATATATATATATATATAATATAATATATTATATATATATATATATATATATATATATATATATATATATATATATATATATATATATTATATATATATAATATATATAAGCGAAAGTGTTCTTACTTAGTTTGGTGTGTTGTTGTTGTTGATTTGGTTATAGTTCCCCCCCCGTGCGCATATAACCTCATATGGCACATTTTGAATCAGTTACAGGGGAAGTCATAAGCCCACTTAGAGATGATCAATCACTTATTTTATTGTTTAGCAGCCTATTAGAGGAATTGTGAAAACAAAGTGGGTGTGCGAGATGGGAGCTTGTGTAGGGTGATGGGTATGGGTAGTGATGGGTGGGGTGATGGGTAATGCGGGTGGGCCTGATGGGTGATGGCAATTGGGGGGTGATGGTTGGGGGGTATAGGGTGATGAGTGAGCCAATCAGGTGGGTGATGGGTAATGGGTGAGTGATATGGGTGTTGGTGATGGGTAATGGCGGAGTGAGGGTGGGGTGATGGTAATGGGTGAATGAATGGGTGTGTGGGAGGGAATGGTGAGGAAGGGCTGGTGGGTGATGGGTAATGGGTGAGTGAATGGTGTGTGGTGATGGGTAATGGGTGATGATGGGTGAGGGTGAGTGAATGGGTGGGGGGTGGATGGGTGATGGGTGGTGTGATGGGTGATGGGTGAGGGAATGGGTGGGGGGTGATGGGTAATGGGTGAGTGAATGGGTGTGTGGTGATGGGTAATGGGTGAGGGAATGGGTGGGGGGTGATGGGTAATGGGTGAGTGAATGGGTGGGGGGTGATGGGTAATTGGTGAGTGAATGGGTGGAGGGCGATGGGTAATGGGTGAGTGAATAGGTGGGGGGTGATGGGTAATGGGTGGGGGGTGAGGGGTTTAATGGGTGAGTGAATGGGTGTGTGGTGATGGGTAATGGGTGAGTGAATGGGGGGGGGGTGATGGGTAATGGGTGAGTGAATGGGTGGGGGGTGATGGGTAATGGGTGAGTGAATGGGTGTGTGGTGATGGGTAATGGGTGAGTGAATGGGTGTGTGGTGATGGGTAATGGGTGAGTGAATGGGTGGGGGGTGATGGGTAATGGGTGAGTGAATGGGTGGGGGGTGATGGGTAATGGGTGAGTGAATGGGTGGGGGGTGATGGGTAATGGGTGAGTGAATGGGTGGGGCGAATACATACATTTCTACATCCATGATTTCAGGAAAGTTAGAAGGGGCTATCTGGAGAGTCCATGTTTGGTGGGCCTTCGGCCCACCAAACACAGGTGGTGGGCCGAAGGCCCACCAATAGCCCTCCGCAGGAGCTAGCCAAAAAGTCCGCCCGGAGGGCGGCTTTGCGGCTAGTATATATATATATATTGGTGTAGCCAGGCAGGATATCTAATATACTATAGGAGTAGCCGTGTGTGTGTCTGTCTGTCTGTCTGTGTGTCTGTCTGTTTTGGGTAGCCGAAACCGAAAATTCTATTTTGATGAGAGTAGGCTCACCAAATTGCAAATAAATCATAGGTGGTATGTGGCTTGGACCCTTGTCGATTGAATAATTTTGAAGGGGGGTTCTAGGCTAAAAACACTTTTGATTATTTGCTTACAGGAAGAAACTTTGTTATAACACCTTGCCGCATTTAACTGATTCCGTAGACTCTTCGACTTACCGTTTGTGTGTGTGTGTGTGTGATTGTGTGTGTGTGTGTGTGTGTGTGTGTGTGTGTGTGTGTGTGTGTGTGTGTGTGTGTGGTGTGCATGCATGCATGCATGTGTGTGTGTGTGTGTGTGTGTGTATGTGTGTGTGTGTGTGTGTGTGTGGCATGCGTGCGTGCGTGCGTGCGTGCGTGCGTGCGCGTGCGTGTGTGTGTGTGCTCGCGTGTGTGTAATAGTGTGTGTGTGTGTGTGCTTGAAGGACAAGCGTGGGGCTGGGGTGAGGCAGGTGTGGGGCTGGGGTGAGAGAGGCGTGGGGCTGGGGTGAGGCAGGCTACGGTGGTGGTAGGTGGTCTACCCCGAGGCATTTTGACCAGTGACCAACGACAGCAACATCACGACTGTAGTTTGCACGCACATTGTTGTCTAATATATACTACTACTACAAACATCAATACATGGGTCCGCAGGGCCCACAAGCACTTGTTTTCTCTAAGGCAAACGAGGTTGAAAGCAGTCGAACATTATCCTTTACTGAGCTTTTTATGCATGGTTTATATTTGCCGTACAATTTTCTTGTGGTTTTCTGATATGTTATTCAGAAGTTGTCCAATTTATTCTTTCGTTGCGGAGCTAACTTATTCCATATTCAGGCTGGATCTGAAGTGTGTAGGCAAAAGAGGCAGCTTAAATTGTGGTCAGGTTGATCAAGAAAGGAGGGGTGGGTGGAGCTAAATTTTTGCCCATTAGCTGTTCCTCTGTTCAGGTTGACGTGTTTTTTTAATGACGGCAACACCTGAAATCATTTGTTTGCGTATTGTTTTTAGGCTGCTTTATAACGATGTATATTGCTTCTAGGTAAAGAAGGCGGCAAGGATCTTGTTCTTTGTCAAGTCTCGTGGTGTTTTTGATAAGGTCATCTACTGTCAGGCGGGTGTTGTGCATGATATCGAAGTGGTTCTTGATAGAACCATTGTTCAGATGACAGGTAAGGCACCTCGTCAGTCTATTCTGCCTCATTCCAATATATGAGTGAGGTCCACATTCCTCACTGTCACAGGTGTGTTGGTAGATGACGTGCTCTTCTTGAAGGGGCGTCTTTGTCTCGTTAGGGGTGTTACGAAGCAGAAGATGGGCTGTTTTCCTTGTTTAGCAGTAGATGATAAGAGTGAGAGGTCTGTCTGGGTCAATTGGACGAACGTTACGGTATATTATATCTTTAATAGTCTTTTCATCCGTCGTGTAGTATATAATAATAATAATAATAATAATAATAATAATAATAATGTTATTCTCGCCCGGAGGCATACAGACAAAACAAAGCAACAAGAACAAGCCAAGGCTTAAGACCAACTTAAGTACAGGAGCAAAAACAAACAAAAGAAAATAGTATAGGCACATTAGGGGACATAGTATCAAAGGACATAGAATAAACATACATGGACACCTGTGCTACCCCACATTCTGCACAAACAGCAGAACCAGCTACCTCTGTTGTATAGGTCCATATACATAGGCCGAACTCTGCCTGACAGAGGTGATGATGGAGTTCGTAGAGAGCTCCACCCTACTCCTTAAGCTGAACACGGAGTGTCAACGGATCACATCCAGATTGTTCACCTCGTTCCTACCGAAAGCCAGGGATGAGCTGCACCACCTGGGCAGCCCCAGAAGCCTCTTAAGGATGTCATTGTGACAGACTTTAAGGTGGTTCAGAGTGGCCACCCTGAACCACGACCACAGCGAGTTGCAATATGCAACCCCTGCCGAGTAGCAGTGACTCCTGAATAACACCATCTTCACCTCTGTGCTACAGTAGGAAAATTTTCTCTGTAGAGTATTTCCCACGACAAGAAGCTTGGAGGTCTGCTTGATGATATCATCATCATCAGTCATGTCGTGGGATATAACATGGCCTAAGTATGCGAATCTATCCACAAAAGTGAGGACAGACCCACCGAGCCATGCTGTTTTGAGGTAATTCACCTGAGTGCGTGCCGGTGATACTACCATGCACTCTGTCTTAGTGCTGTTGAAGACAATGTCATGCTTGGCAGCATACACCTGTCACACATTTATAAGGTCCTGCAACGCTTCCGCAGTGGGTGCGAGCAGTACCATATCATCAGCATAGCTCAGTGAGTTGATGCACCCATCAATCCCATCATGTATGTGGCAGCCGATACCTGTATCACGAAGGTTGGCACTGAGATCATCCGTGTACACATTGTACAGGTAGGGAGATAAAATCTCCCCCTGCCGAATACCATTGGCAGTACTAAAGGACAGCGGGAAGGAATTACCCCACTTAATAGTAAATTCCTGTAAATATATATATGTGGTTTTTGTAGAAAAGCTTGATGAGAGTGCCGGTGGTGGGACAGGTTTTGTCATGGTTGGGATACCAATTGTCTATGATTCTTTTAGTGACGTGGGCCACATCAGAGTTAGAGTAGCCGTTGTTAATGAAGACATGGGTAACGCGCTTTAGTTCTTGGTGAGCGTCTTTCCAAATAGAGCAGTGAGAGAAGGCTTTTCTGACATATCCGCTAATGGTGAAATGCAGGTAACGCTTAGAGCACTCACTTTCCACGTTTCGGCAGAGTCCCTTTTAGTGGGGTTGCAGAAAACAGTAGTTTTAAATACTGCTATCTCTGCACTAACGATTTACCCATAAAAGGTAGATGTCCGTTGGTGGCTTCCTCATAAGTGAAATTAAGCTCGGATTCGGCGATGAAACGTTGTCCGAGGTCGTGCAGTTCTTGAAGAACATTAACCCGAACGAATATATAATCAACATAGCGGTATAATAGCGAGGGTAGGTTGAAAGCTAAGAGTGTTGATTCAATCGTTCCCATATAGAAATAGGCGAACAGGAGTCCACGAGGTCAGCAAATCGCTATACCGTCGATGTCTTGGTACATCAGACCATTTGGGCAAAGGGAAGAGACTATATATATATATATATATATATATATATATATATAATATATTATATATATATATATATATATATATATATATATATATTTTATATATATATATATATAATATATATTAGGGTGGTCCAAAAACATAGTGCAAATAAAAATGTTGTGTAATGTAGCGGGCATGATGTCGATCTTGTTTCACTTCCTGTTAGACATGTCCATCCAAAATGTCGTGCCGATTTGACTATGTTTGCAACTCCCCCCTAAAGTTTACTCGTTTTTTCTTCCCCCAGATGCATGATGACTTCTACAAGGGAGCGTGCATGGTGGCTTATTGGGCACCCTGAATGTGAGATAACACGTACCAGGCTCCCCTCTGAAGGGCAGGTGCTCCGCAAGTTTTACTTCCATCACGGAATCGAGAAGAAGACCAAACCCGTGGCCGACAAGGAGGTGATAGAGGCAGTCCTCTTGATCTGGGGGAGGGCCGGGAAACCGACCTCCGCTCTCCGAACCGGCAAGGAGAAGATCCTCAGCCAGGTGGCCAAGTACGAGTCCCTCCAAAAACATCGGAAACGGGCATCCGAGACCGCCCGGATGAAAGAGGAAATGTTCAAGGGGGACCTGGAGGACCTCTTCGACGTGGCGAGCAGTGATGCCCTCGATCGGATGACCGTGAAGGAGGACAAAGCCTTTCTTCGCAGCCAGCGGGAGGACCAAGCGACCTCGTCCATGGCGGGCTTAGACTGCGTCACAGTTGAGGCCCAAGAGAGGAAGAAGGAGAGGGAGCGGGCAGAAGAGATGAGGAAGGAGCGCTCGAAGAAGGAGAAGGAAGCCATGACCTCCGTCGTACTGTCTGACCGCCTGACCTCGTCTTCGTCCTCCACCGCCGGGGAAACAGACGACAGCAATGTAGACTTCACCGGTCCCAGTCACCTGAAACGGAGTAAAGTCGAGGGAGCAAAATTCACGGCCTTGCTCTCTGTAGACATCACCTCCACCTTGGATCGGTTCAAGGTCTCGGACCGGGTGGCGATAGGAACGATGGGAGCCTTTGCAACGGCATCCAGACAGGACCTGGGGAGTCTCTCCTTGTCTTGCAGCACCATCCGACGCCACATAATCAGGAATCGGGAGGCCATCGCCAAGTCGAAAACGATAAACATTCCGGAGAGGATTCCTGTCCTTGTCCACTGGGACGGGAAGTTACTTCCTGACCTGTCGGGCAAGGATTAGGTCGACCGAATCGCCATCCTGGTCACGGCTGGGGGGAGGGAACATCTCCTGGGAGTCCCCAAGATACCCCGCAGCACAGGCACGGCTCAGGGAGAGGCTGTCCTCAAGGCGATCTCGGAGGCTCAGTTGCAGACCAGAGTTCAGGGCTTGGTGTTAGACACGACGGCATCAAACACGGGGCTGTATGAAGGAGCCTGCGTGAAGATCCAGGAAGGCCTTGGACGCGAGCTCCTCTGGGTAGCCTGCCGACACCACGTGCTGGAGGTCGTCATGGGGGACGTGTTCAAGAGCTCCTACGGACCCTCCCGAGGACCGAACATCTCTCTCTTCGTTCGATTTAGGGATCGTTGGAGCTTAATTGACCAGTCTTCTTGGAGCTCTGTCATGGAAAAGGATAGCCTCCATGCTCTTCTGACCGGGAAACTCTCAGAGCACAGGGAGCGAGCCCTCCACGAGCTGAAGAGTGTTCTGGAGAGCGGCACTCACCCTAGGGAGGACTACGAAGAACTCCTCTGGCTCTCGTACCTGTTCTTGGGAGGAGACCTCGGGAAAGACTACAGGTTCCGGGCCCCAGGTGCCTTCCACCAAGCCAGGTGGATGACCAAGGGAATTTAAGCTCTGAAGGTCTTCCTCTTCCGAGGTCAAGTAAAGCTGACCGCTCACGAGCTGCAGGCCATGGAGGACATTTCCCTCTTCGTGGCCCTCCTGTACGCCACAAAGTGGAATGAGGCCATGGTCCCTCAACGAGCTCCCCTCAACGACCTCCTGTTCATGCGAGACCTCTCTCAAGGGATCCCCAAACCAGGGGTGGCGGACGTGGCGCTCAAAGCCTTCCGTCGTCACCTTTGGTACGTCTCGGAGGACCTTGTGGCTCTGTCCTTCATGGAAGAGAGAATCAGCAATGAGGAGAAGAAGGCCATGGTCAGGAACCTGTTCAGACGTGAGAGAAAAGGCCTCAAGCGACTGGACGGGAAGAGGTTCTCCCCGGACATTGACCTGAAGGACTTCGTGACCTCCAGGACTAGGAGGACCCTGGATAGCCTTCTTCCTGGACGGGAGGAAGCAGTGGGAACCCTCTTGGAGAAGAGGAACGAGACATGGGAGACTGAGGCCACCTTCCTGGACATAAAGAGGAACGTCTCGCAGATGGAGGTGGTCAACGACGCGGCGGAGAGAGGTATCGTCTTGGCCACCTCCTTCAACTCGATCATCACCAAGGACGAGGTCCAGCAACAGTACCTCCTGAAAGTGGTGGCCAAGCACAGGAGGAGCAGCCTTCCACCTCCAAAGCAGCATATATGGAGTAAAAGGACAGTGTATTACCTTTATTTTCATTATTTACATTCATTATTTACATTATTTACTTGCCCGTGTTGCTTTCACAGTACAAGTGGTGTTCAAACGGAAAGGAATAACAGTACTTATTGATCCAACAACAACAATGTTTTGCTTATATTAACCTTGAGATGAAGATTTGTATCCAACTAAAAAAATTGTATATGTTACAACTTTCTTTTAGTTACCTTACCAAATTAATTGACATCCAAAGTTACCATCATTATCTTCAGTGAACCCTGAACAAAGTATAATCTTGTATGTAAGAGTAGGTAGTATGGATATACCAATACTCGGGATGACACTGACATCTTTATTCTTTGTGAGCTTTTTTCCTTTTTTTGAAGTTTTTTGTTGTTTACTTCTTCTTCAGGGGGACCTCTAAATATTCTCCGATTGGAGCGATACTTCACTGGATTACGTGTATTACCAATTGGAACACGAACAACATCATGCCTAGACAAATTTCCAAAATTTTGTTTTTTGGACCACCCTAATTTATATATATATATATATATATAATATATATATATATATATATATATATATATATATATATATATATATATATATATTATATAATATATATATATATATATATATATATATATATATATATATATATATATATTATAGATATACATACATATATATATATATAAATATAATAAAGATAATTAATATATAATAATAATAATAAAAATAATAGTATATGAATTTAGGGTACATATATCAATGACATAAAATAAACAAAATGGACAACCAATGAGTTAACTTAGTACTAGCAAAAACAAACACAAGAACCAGCAAGGCACACAGCTGTTGTATACATGTATCAATGTACATAGAATAAACATAGATGGCACCTGTGCTACTACCCCACATTGCACAAACCGCAGACCCAGCACGCTGTGTATAGGTATAAGCCGATAGGTAAGTATGTATTAATAAGCCGAGCTCTGCCTGACGAGGTGTTGATGGAGTTCGTAGAGAGCTCCACTCTACTTTACTCTCTCTCTCTCTCTCTCTCTCTCTCTCTCTCTCTCTCTCTCTCTCTCCTCTCTCTTCTCTCTCTCTCTCTCTCTCTCTCTCTCTCTCCATTATTTATCTCGTATTCCTTATCCCATTCTCTTTTTTTCCTCTCCCACTCTCATTATCTCTCATTCTGTCTTATCTAATTCACTCATTATCTCTCATTCTTTTTTTTTCTTTCTCTTTCTATTTTTATCTCGCTTTCTTTTCGCTCTATCTCTCATCCTCTCTCTCATTATTTCTCCCATTTTCCCTCTTCCCATTCTCTCTTGGCTTGAGTCACATACGAGGGGGGACCCCCAAAAAAACGGAGTTCTGCCATATAATTGTATTCAGATATTTTTACATGTTTACACTTTTATCCCCTTCAAAGTATTCTCCATGTGAAGCAATGCACCGGTCCAGACGTGTTTTCCACTGTACAAAACAGTACTGGAACTCTAGCAAAGATATGCCTTTTAACGACTCCGTCGTTTTCTTCTTAACCTCTTCCACGTCTGCAAAACGTTTTCCTTTGAGGACTTTCTTCATTCGGGGGAACAAAAAAAATCGCAGGGAGCAAGATCGGGTGAATAGGGAGGGTGGGTAAGTGGGGTCATGCCATTTTTGGTGAGAAACTGTCTCACACTGAAGGCAGTGTGCGCTGGCGCATTGTCGTGATGAAACCACCCTCTCCCCTTTGCCACAGGTCGGGGCGTTTTCGTCTCACTGCGTCTCACAAACGCTTCAGAACTGCCAAGTAAAAAGTCAGGTTAACAGTTTGACCAGGAGGAACAAATTCTTTGTGGACAATTCCTCTCGCATCGAAGAAACAAATCAACATCGTCTTGACATTGGACTTCACTTGACGCGCTCTTTTGGGTCGTGGTGACGTTGGATGCTTCCATTGACTTGACTGCTGTTTCGTTTCCGGGTCGTAGCCGTAGCACCAGCTTTCGTCACCAGTGATGACCTTCGAAAAAAGGTATGGATCAACTTCCAACTGTTCTTTCAGTTCACGACACGCATTCATTCGTGACTGCTTTTGATCGTCCGTGAGCAAGCGAGGCACCAATTTCGCTGCAACTCTTTTCATCCCCAATTAATCATTGAAAATTCGTTGGCAGGAGCTCCAGGACACACCAGTCAATTCAACAAGTTCGTCAATTGATCGGCGACGATCCTCCAAGATCAGTTCATGAATTTTAGTGATGTTTTCATCCGTTCGGGAGGTTGACGGTCGCCCTGAACGAGGTTGGTCTTCCAGCGACAATTGACCATTCCTAAAGCGTGCAAACCACTCGTAAACTTGTGTTTTGCTCATGGCAGCATCCTTGTAAGCTGTTTGAAGCATGATAACTGTTTCGGCTGCCGTTTTCCCCAGCAAAAAACAGAATTTCACGGCAGCACGCTGCTCCTTCCTTTCATCCATTGTAAAAATAGACGAAAAGGCGCGAAGCACTTCAAAACAAAAGCGAACCACGGGGCTGTACATCTTCCCGCGACGACGCCAGTTAGCAGACTGATGCCTGAGGGTTGCCTCACGTGGCATCTAGCGGCGGAAACCGGAACTACTACGGGTTTGTCCCACAGAAAACTATTCCGGTTACTTTTGGGTTCGCTCTCGTATGACTTGGGACCGAAATGTCTTGGGGATCATTTGACTTAATTTCCAATCGCTTCAGTAACAATATACATGTAACCTCAAAACACCAATTTATTCACCTCTCTACTTGAATTAACATTCCAGACAACTATCTTCTTTTCTTCAACGACACTCAGCTGTTTCCCTCCTCTACAATGAACATTGTAGGACTATCTTTAACTAGAAATCTGAACTGGAAATTTCACATTAAATCTCTTGCTAAAACAGCTTCTATGAAGTTAGGTGTACTGTGGCGTCTGCGTTCTTATATTCCTTGTTTGTTCTGTACTGGGGCCTTATACGCCTGTGTATGGATAATGCCTCTCATGTTTTGAAGGGAGTCACTCATACAGCTCTCTTAAACAGGGTTAAGTCAAAAGATTTTCGTCTCATCAGGTATCCTCTTCTGATTGACTGTCTTCCATCTATAAATCACCGCTGCAATATTGCTTCTCTTGCTAACTTCTACCGCAGTTTCTACTGATATTGACTTCCACTGCGATTTCCTTGTCTAAATCCCTTGAAAGGGAGGTAAGTGCACTGCAGGTTTTTTTAAAGATAGAGAACCGAGGATTAGACACTGGGGTCGGGATAAAGGAAACTTGCGACACTAGGAGGAGTTTCAGAAGGCAAGGAACTAAAGTGATTCGTAAGAAGAGAGGGAGGAGGGGGTTAGTTATAGATAAGGGGAAAATGGACATAAAAGAGAAGAGTTGCTTCAAGATTTACTGTACAAACTGTAGGAGTATTTTAAACAAGATAGATTTCCCGAGAGGAATAAATAGTGTAGAGGATTTTGATATAATAGCTTAAACAGAAACATGGTTGGATATGTCAGGAAAGGTATTTGATCCGGAGGTTGGGATAGCTGGGTATAAGTTATTTCACAAGGACAGGTTAGATAGGCTATGTGGTAGAGTTGCGCTTTATGAAAGAGATACATTGCAGTGTTGTGTTAATAATGTTATAAAAACAGAGGACAGCATAGAGTCTATATTGTTAGAGGTTACGGAGGGAGCTGGGAAAATGGTTTTGGGTGTAGTGTATACTGAATAGGCCTCCAAACTTATGCAAGGAGGATTCAGCTCTTATAGGGCAAGACATAAACAAGGCTTGCAGATACAATCGATTATGCGTGATAGGAGATTTTATTCTTATGAATATAGACTGGGATTTAATTATAGGAGACAATGATACAGAGGAATTGTTAAATATAATTCAGGATAACTTCCTAAGCCAAGCAATCAAGGAGCCTACTAGAGGAGATAATATTCTAGATTTATTACTGACAAACAGGAAGGATTTAGTTACAGATGTGGAGGTTGGAGGTACCTTGGGGAACAACGATCATTATGAAATCAGGTTTTGCTCAAAATGGGAAGTAGGAAATATAAGTGTTAATAAGAAAAGTGTACCTGACTTCTGAAAGGTCAATTTTGCAGGATTAAGAAGAAACCTGGAGGGGATTAGCTCGGGGTATAGGATGGAGTGGAAGGAGTGGTCAAGTGACAGCGCGGTAACAGCTGGTAGTGAGGTCGGAGCGGATGAGGATTCATTATTCGTAAGGAATTTAATTGCAGGACAGAATACGGATATTCCTTATAGACGATATAATCAAGGAGAAATGACCCGAAATGGATGACCACGAGTTTATAACAACATTGGAGTACAAAGAAACATGTAATTAAGGTTCAAGGCTGGCCAGGTGAGCAAAGAACAGTATAACATGATGGCGAAGACAGTGCAGAGATTAACAAGAGTAGCTAAGAACAATTATGAGATTAAGATCGCTGGACAGGCAAAGAACAACTAAGCCGGTTAAGTGCCGGTACTTGTGCCGGTTAAGATTAGAGCAAGGTGAGGTCGTAAATATGGATGAGGATATGTGTTAAAATTTAAATTATTATTTATTAAGTGTTATTACTCATTAGGATACACAGACGATACCTGATAGTTAACATATGTTTAAAGGAAGCGATGAGGAGAAACTCAAAGATATTGTGATAACTAGGGAAATGGTAGAAAAGGTTTAGATAAAATGAAGAATTTTAAGTCGCCAGGACCAGATGAAGTTTCTCCCAGAGTAATACAAAAATGCAAAGGGGTTGTTAGTGAGTCGTTAGTGCACATTTTAGAAAATCGGTTAATATAGGCGATGTGTCATAATTGTGGAGGAAAGGAAATGTAGTCACCATATTTAAGAAGGGAGACAGAGGAATAAAGTCAAATAATCGACCCGTTAGTCTAACGTCTGTGGTAGGTAAATTATTGCAATCTATTATTGCAAACAACATAAGAGACCATTTAGAAAACCAAGGTTTGGTCAATGATTCACAACATGGAATCACCAAGGGTAGGTTATGTCTCACCAATGTATTGAGTTTTTATAGGAAAGTGTATGAGGCAGCAGATAATGATAAGGATTTTTATTTTATATACCTTGACTTTAGTAAGGCATTCGACAAGGTACCACACGAGCGACTCTTAGATAAGGTTAAGGCTCATGGAATAGATAGGAAAGTTCTTCGTTGGATCAGAGCTTGGCTAAGTGATAGGCAACAAAGGGTCACAATAAATGGTTCTAAGTCTGAATGGGGGCAGATGACAAGTGGAGTTACAGAAGGGTCTGTTTTGGGTCCATTACTATTTTTGATTTACATCAACGACTTGGATAGTGGGATTAGCAGTGATATCAGCAAGTTTGCTGATGATACTAAGGTAGGTAGGATTATTGGAACACAGTCTGATGTAAACATATTGCAGGGAGACTTAGATAAACTTAATGAGTGAGCAGTCAGATGGCATATGTAGTTTGATATGGATAAGTGCAGCGTTATAAATATCGGTAGAAAAAACCCTGGTAATAGATACACCATACGCAATGTATCGCTGAAAAGAGCATAAGGTGAGAAAGAGCTGGGAGTGATGGTGAGCTCAGACCTCCGTCTTAGGAAACAATGTATTGAGGCTATAAATAAAGCTAATAGGGTGTTAGGATTCATTATCAAAAGTGTTAAAAGAAGAAGTGCGGAGGTTATTATAAAGCTATATTTGGTTCTAGTCAGACCTCACCTAGACTATGCGGTTCAGTTTTTATCTCCATATTACAGGATGGATATAGCCTTGTTAGAATTAGTGCAGAGAAGGATGACCAAAGTGATTCAAGGGATGCGTATCTATGCGTATTTAGTTATGAGAAAAGATTGAAGCTATTAAATCTACACTCACTCGAGAGACACAGAGAAAGGGGCGATCTGATAAAACATTTTAGTGGATAAAGGGATTCAATAAAGGAGAAGCAGGAAAAGTTTTTACGGCTATTAACCAGGGTAGAACAAGAAGTAACGGATTCAAGCTGTTAAAGAGTAGCTTTAAAAAAAATAGGGAAACACTGGTTCACAAATAGGGTGGTAAATGATTGGAATGGACTACAGTATATCTATATGCTATCTTTATATATATACTACTGTATGAGTAGTTCACAAGATATATTTACTGAGAGGAATATCTCGTGTAGAACATTTTGATGTAATAACATTACAGGAACATGAAAAGTTATATCAGGCATGGTATTTACTCCCGAAGTTGATATACAGGGATATAAGCTATTCCACAAGGACATGCTTGGCAGGACAGGGGGGGAAGTTGCACTTAATGTAAGAGATACAATGCAGTGTTGAGTTAACAATGTTATAAAAACAAATGATAGTATAGAATCATATATGGGTGGAGGTTACGGAGGGAATTTAGATAATGGTTTGGGGTATAGTGTATAAACCTCCAAATTATGTAAAGAAGTTTAAGTTTCTATATGGCAAGAAATAAGCAATGCTTGTAGATAGAATCGATTATGCGTGGTAGGACTTAATTCTTTGGAACATACACTGGGATTTAACAGTAGGAGATAATGACGCAGGTGAATTATTGATAAAACTAGTTTAGTATAATTTTCTAAAGCAAGTAATCAAGGAACCTACCAGGGGAGACAATATTCTAGATTTATTACTTACAAACAGGGAAGTTTTAATAACAGAGCTGGAAGTTGGAGGTCAGTTAGGTAATACCGATCATTGTGAAATTAGGCTTTACATAAAATGGTAAGTAGGATCTAGAAGTGTTATTATGCATTTAATACCTGACTTCAGAAGATCTAATTATGTAGGAATAGGAAGACACCTGGAAGGGATTAACTGTGAATGTAGGATGGAGGGGAAGGTGAGATCTCAGGTCGGGATGTAGAGGGGTGTCAGTGAGGTCAGTGCTGAAGAGGATTATACATTCTATGTCAGCAATTTAATTGCAAGTCAGAAAAAGAATATTCCTTATATGACGATAATATAAAAAAACGACCCCAAATGGATGACTGCGAGTTTACAGCACAACATAGGACTAAAAAGGGACATGTATAATAAGGCTAAGGCAGGGAAAGTGAGCAGTGAACATTATAATGTGATGGCTAGAACAGCGAACAAGTTAACAAGAACAGTTATGAGATTAATGTTGGTGGCCAGGCAAAGACCGACCATAAGAGATTTTTTTCAGGTCAATATGACTAAAAGGAGTGATTATGTGTGTCCATTAAAAATATATCAGGGAAAGATTGTAACTTCTGATGAAGATATGTGTACAATTTTAAATTATTATTTCTTAACAGTTTTTAGTCAGGAGGATATGCAGATTACAGATGGTATCTGATAGTGAACAGATGTTTAGAGGAAAGTATAATGAGAAACTCGAAGATATTATGATATATAGGGTACGGTAGAATAGGGTATAAATAGAATGAAGCATTTTAAATCACCAGGACCTGATGAAGTTTATCCCAGGGTATTGAAATAACTCAGAGGTTGTTAGTGAGTCTTTAGATCATGTCTCACCAATTAGTACAGTTTTTATAGGAAAGTTTATGAGAGAACAGATAATACAGAGGATTATGATATAGTATACCTGGACTTTAGTAAGCATTCGACAA
>JACEEZ010012393.1:69139-94139 GCA_016584305.1 Chionoecetes opilio | reverse complement strand
ACCTATCATAACTATTTAACTGACAATTATGGATAACATGAATGGGCAATATTATACATCAATGTCATTATCCTCGTCTTCATCTTATGAATCGCTCTCTCCTGAATCAGTATCTCCTGGTGTTAGGTCTTGAAGATGAACGACATCCTTCTAGTAATGCATTGGTAGCAGGGCTGGATCAAATACTGACTTTTTACAATTGAAATACAAATACAAATACTTTCGTTTGGGATTCCAAAAATACAAATACAAATACAAATACTTTTCTTCCTAAATCTAAAAATACAAATACAAATACAAATACTTTTCTTCCTAAATCTAAAAATACAAATACAAATACAAATACTTTTCTTCCTAAATCTACAAATACAAATACAAATACAATCACTGGTTCAGAAAATAAAAATAAAAATAAAAGTACTCATACTTCAGATTTCATAGCTACTAATAAAAAATACTCCTGAAAATATGCAAAAAATAAAAAATTTGTTCACACAAATTTATATCTGCATTCTACATATCATAATTGCATTTAATCATCATTAATGCCCGGAAGGTTTCCGGGCCGAGTTTTGCTCGCTCAGGAGTGTAAAAATTACTGGCCTTACTAAATACTCTTTCAGATGGTGCCGACGTTGCACAGCACCCTAGAATATTTTTGGCAAAAGGCTTCAAAATGTTGAAGCTCTTGTTTTCACGCCAGTACTTCAGCGGGTTGATATCAAAACCCGAACACCTTCTTCTAGGTACGACTAAAGTTCTGCCTTTACCACTGTAATGTCGCTTGTTGATGCACTCACATTTATTTCCCCAGCTGGTGGCATGTAGGCAAAAAGCCGAGGGCGTTTTGCACTCATTCCAGCCTTGTCTTGATTGGTGCTTGTGGTGACGAAAGGCTCCCTCTCTTGAATTGTGTTCTTCAAAGACGACTGAGTTGACTCTGAAATAAATAGGTCCACAATCTTAGAAATTTTTTCCTTTTTTATTTCCTCACATGGCAGCCATGCCAACTTAAACCTGGGGTCCATGACAGCTGCGGCAATGACATCAGTCGTCTCAAGAAACGAATGCAACCTCTTTTTGATAGAAGACTGTAGTGCATTAGCCAAGTTTAAGCAGTAGATTGGTTTACTTTCCGTGAATAGTTTGAGGCTGTGCTCAAGGCCAAATAAAACTGGTGCAACGCAAGAAAGTGTCACCATGTTTTTCTCCTTCCACTTCCGACATCGCCTCTTGGAACGGTTCCAAAACTTGTATCACTTCTTTTAGCATTGCTATTTCCATTCCTTTCAATTCTTCTACGGTCTTGCGCGATCCTAGGAGACGAATAGCTGAGTTGACACCATTAACGTCTTTGAGAACTGACTTAAGCATAGTCAGTTGAGAGTTCCATCTAGTAGCGTTGGCAGCCTGCAGTGAAACCCCAATCTTTTCCAAGAACGGTGCTGCCACAGTAGATCGACGTATTGCAGCTACAATACTACAGCACTTGTGTATCACAGTTGCAATTGCGCTGTTTCTGACACAGGGATCATTGAAGGCATCTCGTATGCAGAGTTGTTGTGTGTGTGCAAAGCAACTGGACCGATCCGGTGGAAGAAGGCAAGGACCTCATTCAGATCAAGTTCTTCTTCCAAAATATCAAGGTTATCGGTGTCTCCATTTTCATCGATACTTTCATTCCTCACTTCATTTCCATATAATCCTGGTAGACAGACATCAAATGCTCTCACCATAGACGAAGCATTGTCTGCAACCACCTTCCTCACCTTGCCACGAATTCCGAATTTAGTGACTATATCCTCATATGCTGTAGCAATGTTCACAGCTGTGTGTCGTTCTACAAACTGATCGCAAGCAATGACACGCGATTTTAGCTCCCATGATGAGGTGATGAAGTGTACAGTGACAGCAAGAAACGATATCATTTTCCGATTCGTCCAGAGGTCCAATGTCAGGTAAATAAGACTGAGGTTTTCAAATTCTGTCATCAATTGCGACGTAATGTCTTTCGCTCTCTGCAGAAGTAAACTGCTTCTAAGTGTGGTTCTGCTTGGAAACACGAAGCGTGGTTCTGCTTCGTGTAGAAGAGCTCTAAAGTCTTCCTTTCCACAATACTCAAAGGCAGTTGGTCACATGCAATGGAGTCTAAGAGTTTCTTTACCATAGCCCGTTGTTTGATGTGATTAGTGTTAAATTTGTTCTCTTGTGGATGCTTGGTTTTGAAGAACGAGGTCATTTTGTGCTGTGAATGTGATCCACAGCTCTCACGCTTCTTCTTTTCCTCTGCTGCTCTCAAAGTCTCATATTCAGCATACTGAACTTTGTGAACTCTTCTGAGGTGGATAACTAGGTTAGATGTTGCCTTAGTTGATGCCGAATACGACTTTTTTTCACTGCAAACAGTCCGCTATAAGATTCATGTCAGTAGACTTGACATTGACAGAATAAAACTTTGCCAGTGTAGCTGATAGTTGAGCAATTGTACGTCCTCCCAGGCCTCCTCATCCCCGATTGAAGGGCCATCTGGTGTATCAATGTCTTTGTTATCCATCTGCAAAGAGAAAAAATGAGAAGTGAGAATCAATTTAATTTCACTTAGTTCTTCTTCTTCTTCTTTTTCTTCTTCTTACTATTATTATTATTATTTCATTATTATTATTATTATTATTATTATTATTATTATTATTATTTAAAGGGGTTATACACCATGAGTTTTAATGTTGATATTTTTTTTATATGAAGATAAGTGGAGCTTTACTATATTCATTGACTAAAAGATGGTTTTTTCAACCTTTTTCACCCACGTACCCTTTGAACATTCTTAGCGTTATCCATATACCCCCTCCTTCCCCTTTGTGATTATAATAATATTAATATATAAAAAAAAAAAACATTCAGTTACGTATATTTGTAGGTAGTGAAAAATAGCATAAAACAACATAATTTCACTCCACACATCACTACACCAGACCCTACCATGCATCACACCAAAGTATAAAACAACATAATTTCACTCCACACATCACTACACCCTACTCCCACACACACTTGGAAGTGCGTGCCCCCTGATAAACAAAGATTTTTTTTCTCTCTATCGCAGGAATAGATGTAGTGCCTAATGATAATGTTCTGCTTTATAATTACCTTATTTAAGTAAGTAATTGTGAAATACTTTTTCCCCACGGCGGTGGCTGGGGTCAAAGTCAAGAAACACCTCCAACATACCTAGGTTCCGTGTCATTAGTTAGACTCATTACTGACTGAGCCACCATAACAATTACAATTTGCTACAGGGTTCAGTCAGCGTGGTCTCATAATAGAGCCTGACGGCAGTACATTAGCATATTCCTTTTCCAAACACCATGTACAGTAAGTGTGAAAAAAACAACTTTATACTTTATGGTAAAAAATCATTAATTAATAAATGAATAAAAAATCTGTGTGGGCGGCAGTAATTGAAAATTAGAATTGGAAAGAGAATGAACACACACACACAAACAACTTACCTCTAGTATGGCACAATTGAGGTATTGTAGGTCGTCCTCCCTCTTCGCTACAGCTTCAGCTTGTCAGTGCTGTCAATAAACTGAAAGTACATAACTCGCGCCACCAGCGACAGCAAGTGTGACTGGAAGTGGGACAGGAATGGTACTCGTACGCGACGTGTACGTGACCCGTCATAGTTTCGTAAATCATGGTTGTTGTTATCTCTCTCTCTCTCTCTCTCTCTCTCTCTCTCTCTCTCTCTCTCTCTCTCTCTCTCTCTCTCTCTCTCTCTCTCTCTCTCTCTCTCTCTCTCTCTGTGTGTGTGTGTGTGTGTGTGTGTGTGTGTGTGTCAAATGATTTTGACTCGAAATATGAAATATAAATACAAATACAAAATACTTTTTTTCTGGGTGCCATGATACAAATACAAATACAAAATACTTTTTTATCTGGATGCTAAAATACAAATACAAATACAAATACATTAAAATTGTATTTAAATACAGTTCAAATACAAATACAATTGTATTTGATCCACCCCTGATTGGTAGTGCTAGTCTTGTGTATCGCACTGGCTTACACAAGCCATTCTCAACAGCCCATCCATGTGAAAGTGGAGACGGAGA
Organism: Chionoecetes opilio; assembly: GCA_016584305.1. Taxonomy (NCBI): domain Eukaryota; kingdom Metazoa; phylum Arthropoda; class Malacostraca; order Decapoda; family Majidae; genus Chionoecetes; species Chionoecetes opilio. The sequence goes on along the minus strand of JACEEZ010012393.1, from coordinate 90,024 downwards.
AGGATCTACCTTATGATAATTGAGAAGCATGTTTGTTTGATAGTTTCCTCTTGTTACCTTCAGGTCATGTGAATTTCTATCTGGTGGAAGTCTCAGTGTTGATTTTCTCTTCATCTGGTTCCATTTTCGTGCCCTTGCTTCACCCATAGATTTGCTCACCTTGTCATTAGACATGTATCTTAAGGTGAATATTTGCTATGGCATTCAGAACAGACTGTGTGACCGGCAATGACTTGCCAAAACAACACAGCAGAGCACGTGCATCATCTGAGATTCCCTTGGTAAAAATTTATGCTTTCCCGTGGCCAAAAAAGGCAGTTGTGGTGTCCGATCCGCTGTGAATATGTAATTAAACTATAATCTCTGCTACCTCTTTGGAGCATAGTTTTTTACAATCTATGCTGTTTTTCTTCCTCTTGACTGCTAACACTCCATCTATTGTATGGGCAACATATGCAGACAAAACTAGAACGTCTGTATCTTCAGCATTAATGACAACATCAGTATCAATGCCTGATCTTCTGATTTGGGAATATATAAAGAAGAGAATCGTGTCTGCTTCGATGTGTTCACATTCAAAATTGCCAATTCTGTCTCCTGTGGATAAATTCCAACACTTTGGGCCCACTGAATATACAAACTGGACATTGGGATGTACACAGCACCTTAGACGGATCTCATCTTGGAGAAATTACTGCAAGCGTTGTTTATTGGCTGGATTGTGCAACAAATCCTGGAAAGCTCTAGCTGAGGGTAATTTGTCTGAAGGCCAGATGAAGATGTTCTTAGAGCCTTCAATATTACTAGAGCGAAGATTTCGTTCACCGTCTTTGATAGTAAATGGCAAGTCCTAGCGGTCATTCACCAACACAATCTTTGAAGCATTTTTGTGTCTGGACATTATTATGGACAACATCTTGGAAGCATAATCCCGCCATGTGAAGCTAGTACCATCTGATTGTTCACGGTCCTCAAATGATGGGGTTGACAGACGCCATATGAATCCCATATCAACTATAGCAATGTACTACTTGGAATCCAAGGTCCCCATATATAATTTATCCACCAATTTGACTTTTGGGTCTTTCTCATTGTCCCGTTAACGTTATATATGGGCAAACATTCATCTGTCACTCGATATTCCATCACGTTAATGAGGTTAAACGTGTCGCGTGTGCTTCTGCTAGTGCTATGATGGCCGCCATTGCCTTGTTCTCCATGGCCTCTGATTTGGTAACCTTGTCAGTATTGTCACCTATGACAGGTGGTGGATTACTGAAGTTCCGTCGCGAGTTTCTGTGCACTGTAGAGTAAAATGGTATATTGTCACTCAACATGCGGTCATTGCAGAATATCCTGAACAGATCTTCACCATCGTGATGAGCAGACTCGAAGTCATCAACAAGTTCAGTAGAAGCCAGAACACCAGATTGAAGAGATCTCAGATTAGGATTGTCTGTGTTGAATGGGTCACAGGAAAATTCAGTGATGATCAATATCCTGTACCGCCTGCTCATCCAGCTTCAAACGTGTTTTGTGTGTTTTCACTGTGTTGCTGTTTTGACAGGGTACTCTGTGCCATGGTATGTAGAGATGATCTGACTTGGTTGACAGAGTTAACATTTCTTGAATCAGTGAACAGCATCTTCTCATTTTTGAGGATTTTAAGCCAACCAGCTTTTATCTTCGATCCTTTGTTCATGGTCACCTCTATCCACAGATCAAGAGGTAAACAAGAGTAAGGTTTACCAGTGATTGACTGGGAAAATAAACCATCCCTCATGTAGGCGATTCTCTCCTCAGGAAGATTGCTCAGCTCCAGCCAGTACTCCACCATCCACCTTCCATACTAGCTGTTGTCATAGATCTGCATCCAGGGCAACATCAAACGTAGAGATGCTTTGAATTCTTCCCAGTTCTGAGTTCTTAGGGCATGCAAGTTCATCATCAGAATCTCAGTCATCTCAAGAAAAATCATCCAGTATTTCGCCATTGGAGTACCTGAATTTGTTATCCTTTCAAACTCTTCTGCAACGATAGTTATAATGTTTGTGTTTCATTCTAGTAAGGCATAGCTCTGTTCACATTCTTGGAAGGATGATGATGGGTCTCTAAAAATCACCAGTTGACATTTGACATCTTCAGGCACAGAAGCACCATAGCACAGGCTGTAATATGAGTCTTCGCATGAGTGCTTCATACATCAAGCGCAGACATCGAATACTTCTCTTGTAGTGTTTGCCTCTTAATGCCTGGTCAACAGAACCTTCTGCGATTACTCCTGCCATGACGAGAACATCTGACAAACCTGATCCATGGAAGCGTTTGTCGATGGCATAGATAAATGAACAATGGATGTGAGCAGGCCCCATACAAGGTAAGATGATGTTAAATTGGTCTGGGTGTTCATACCGAATCTGGACAATGAGTGTTCATGCAGGCTGATCACCAACTAGCTGTATGTTCATTTTTTAATAGAATATTAAATTACAATGACTTTTTGTCCACAAATCTACTCTATGATGTCTTTATTGCTTTCCCTGACCTAAAAAACATACATTTAGACACCAAGAACATATTAATAGCTATTAAATGAATGAAGATATGACAAATTTTGTTTTCACGGCGGCCATCTTGGATTTTGTTCCCTGGCAGAGTTAGCCCGCACTTTTGCGAGGGACATGGGGGCTTATTTTGTTCAGAATCCTCAAGTCATTTAAAAACCGCCTTCAAGCCTTGATCAGGAGAAATTGGTCACGTGCTCAATGGTAGGGTCCTCTACTATAAGCGTGGCACTAGAATCACCTTGGCTAAGCTACCCCCTTATAATAGTCGAGTCCCCAAGTGCTATATTTGGGGTGAACCGTGAAATCGGGTATATACAAGTTGTTTTTGCGGATTGTGCTTTCTTAGGGTATCTTGAGTCATAATCAGACGGGTGCCACCTTGGCACCCTTGAGCAATTTTTTGGGGGGACGATTTCTATAGGTACTCGCGACGCGTAGGTACACAATTTTTTTATTTTTTTTAATATGGATTCAACTATTGCAACCAGTATATCGAATTGAAGGTATTGAAGAGCACAATCCGAATACACTGCCTAAACTGCCATTTGTTCACTTTTCATAGAGCATATTACTGTAAAACGCATTTTTTTAACCGGCCGCGGTTAAGGAAATCGGCGTTGGCGACGGTCATGTGTGTTTATACCTGTAATTTTTTGTTAAACATTGAACATCACCCATTCAGCTATCAAAATAATCACATAAGATAGTTGATACGATGAGAATAAGTTAGTCAAATTAAAGAAATGTGTGGGTACCCACTGTTCACGATACAGACACCAGAAGACGGAATAGCCCCAATACCAATTTAAACCTGTGCAATTGTAAATAGAAACTAATTTTGATAATGTTGTGATATCAGAATTCCTACCAGATGTCACAAGGAAACAAATACAACTAAAAAATAGTTTTATTATGATTGAAAATATACCATAGGATTGTTTGTATAAATTCATGACTTGACTTTGAAAAAATAATAGACCTACGCCATACACAACCATACAATCATGTAAATAACATATTTGGTCAATTGCCATTATAAAAAAAATACAATGGTAACTAATATATCATATTGGAACGCCATAAATGGACGTATCTTATATACAGCTGACGCTTTTTATTGGACGTTCTCATTTTGAGCAGAGGTAAGTAAGTTAAAAACGTTTTTTCATTGTCAGAGTCAATGAACATTGTCATCGTGTTGCTTGTACATCATATTTTAACAAATATAACAGAACGCTCACAATAGATCATAATAATGACAAAAATATATCTGGTTGCTTGCCATTATATACACATGATCGTGTCAATACAGTTAACAATTGTGTTGGACATTCTCAGAAGTCAGTTAGGATGGTTAGTCTAGACCGTGTCTTCTGTGTCGGAATCACTCTCACACTCATCTTCGTGCTTCGTGTGTTCATTTTGGCACACCGTATCTGCGTGGTACTTGCCAAATTACACGACAGACCAGCGGATTTGCAGCTACAGCTGTTCCGAGAGCAGGGCCTATTTGTTCCACAGCCACATGCCACAACTTTGAGCAGGTCAGGTGGAGCAACCTGTTTCACACCTGTTACAGGTTGAGGCGTTCCATCTACGATCTCCCAACCACAAGATGAGATGTCAACAGTCAATCCCTCAGGGCAGCCTTCCTGATCATGACTTGCAAATGGCATCTCAGTAAATGTTGTGTTAGTGCTTCGTCCGTTGGTGGCAGGGTCTTTATGTTTGGTGTTGTTTTGCTGCTAATGAAATTCTTATGCCGAATAGTATATTCGTACGAAGTACGAATAGTATATTCGTATATTTTCTATAGGAAACGGACAAGCAAATGTATATTTTCACAAAAGAAACAATCTGCTCCTGTAAAATAACGACCATGAATATAACGGGTAGCAAAATTTACATGAATAAATCGTATACAATGATGAAAGATTGCTGCAGTTTAAATGGGACTTTGGCATCCGTGTCATGAACGGTGGGTGTGCCCATATAATTCGTTAATTCGACCACTTATCCTCATGGTACCAACTGTTTTATGTAATCATTTTGTTTGCTGAATGGGTGATGTTCAATATTATTTAAAAAAAACTTACATGTATAAACACAAGACTGTAGCCAACGTCAACTTCCTTAACCGGGGCTGGAAAAAAGTGAGTTCTACAGCATGTTTTACTGTACTCTGTGATGAAAAGTGAACAAACAGCAGTTTAAGCAGTGTATTTGAATTGTATTCTTCAATACGTTCAATTTGATATACTGGTTGTCATAGTTAAATCTATATTGAATTTTTTTTTTTTTTTTTTTATTGCGCGTCGCGAGTAGGGGGGTATAGGGGTACCTATACAAATCATCCAATAAAAAAAATTGCTCAAGGGTGCCAAGGTGGCACCCGTCTGATTATGACTCAGGATACCTTAAGGAGGCAGAATCCATAAAAAAATTATTGTATATACCCAATTTCACGGTTCAGCTCCTTGGGGACTCGACTATTAAACCTGGACACGGGAGTGGGGGTATTGACGTGGCAGGGACCAAAAAGCAATTGAGAGGCGAACTTCCATCGCCGGCCGGTCAAAGTGGTAATCACCTCCTCGGGTAGGAGGGAACGAGGCAGGTGTGGTTTTTCACAGATGTCCCCACCAAAGCATCTGCTGCAGAGCCGATAACGAAGAACTGCAGCTTACCAGGAAATATATAAAACATATATGTAAAAGGCTTGACTACAGGAATCAAATCAGAGAAGAACTTTTGCCGGCTAAGTAGGTCGGCTCTAATGTTGTCTGACCCGGCAACATGAACGACTATAAATGTATAGGACTGAAAGCCTAAAGCACGTCGAAACACTCTGTTATTTCTACCTTCGAATTTTTCATGGTATATTTGAGGCTTGTGGTCAACTTCAAGGATAGATTCTACCTGTAAGTTAAAAGTCAAACCTATGGATGTCGAACACGATGGTTAGGCCTCTCGATCTTTGCGTAACGTCTTTTCCGATATAGTAGTTTCTTACGTCCTTAGTAGGAGTAGATCTTAATAGTAGATCTTACCTCCACTGGAAGCTTCTTCAACAACTCAGATAGGGGACCGGTAAACTCTGAGGCCTGAGGAATTAAAACCTTGTATAAATATATCACACCTAGGAATTTCCAGAGTAATTTATTGGTGGTAGGAGGAGTCATGGAGACATGGCAGTCACCTTGCCAACTTGTGGTTGTAGGTGGCACTGTGACAAGACAAATCCTAGATAGTTGATGGACTCGACCTCAAACCGGCACTTTGTAAGTTTGACGGTAGACCGTTCTGTTGTAGTATATCTGAAACAAACTTTCGGGCAAAAATGTGAGTGGACCGATAAGAAGAGTACGCAACAATATTTTCAAAATAAAACGAAACATTAGCCAAGCCACAATCACAATTCTCATTAAACGAACATAAGTGGCACAGGTCATGACTAGACCAAAAGGCATCCAGTTAAATTCCATTAGGCCTTTTTGAGTATCAAAAAGCAGTTAAGTGTCGAGCTTTGGCCGACATTGAAAGCTGATAGTACTGTAAGCTTTAGAAAAGTCTAGTTCTAAGAAGAATACCGCACAAGAGTACTTATGAAGTTTATTCTCAATGCTACAGGTTTGTTCATCATATAAAAACATTATCTGAATATAATAGCCTATAATCAATTGCCATCCGATACGTATACGTCGGATTTCCTGACCATAACTACCGGAGAGCAGTGTGGAGAGGTTGGTGGCTGGATGATACCTTGACTCAACAGCTGCTCGACTTCTTCTTGGAAGTAGTGTTGGAGATGGATGGGCACAGGGTAGATCTCAGCTTGTGTTTCCTCTGTTGTGGTGAGAGTTATGTCGTGCTCGATGGTCTTGGTGCAGTTATTATGGTCGGAAAAAAGTTATTTATAAAAGTTATTAGTATGTAAGAAACAGGTCCTCAAACTGAGCAGACTGGTTCCAAGAGAGAGCAGGATTAATGACAGGTTCCCCATAACTAGTTGGGCCATCCGATGTTAAAGTAAGCTGAAGTGAATCATCAATACCCTCAATTAAGCAGGATATCCTTATCCCTACCCTAATCGTCGTGCTCCGATACAGGTGAAATTTCGTCGATGACTTGCAACTGGTTGATTTAGGCCCGTCGGTGGTATTTCTTGAGGATATTAGTGTGGTGAAGCTTGGGTCCTTTTGGTATGTCGATCAAGTAGTCCATTTTACCACGCTTTTCTAGCACTTTGTGAGGGCCACTCCAAGCAACCAACAGCTTGCTGGAGTCACTAGGCATTATTAACAATAATCCATCCCCTGTCTGGAACTTACGGTCTTGGGATCTTGCATCAAAATATGATTAATACCGGGCGATACTCACATCTGCGTGTTTGGCCGCAAGCTGGGCGCATTCGGTCAGTTTCTTCCGTAACTCGAGGACGTAACGGAAGGACGATATTTCATCTTCCGGGATTCTTCGGTTTTCCTATTTCTTCTTCCTTTCCTAACAGAGCACCGATAGGGGACCTTGGCCTGACCTGCCGTAGAGGATTTCATAGGCAGAGAATCAGGTCTGGTCAATAGGAATCTGCCTGAGGGTAAACAAAGTAGGAATTAAATATATATGCCACTCCTTGGGCTTGTCAGAGCAGAGCTTACGAAGGGCAGACTTCAAGGTACCGTGCAGCCGCTCAACTCGCCCATTTCCGCTGGGATGGAAAGGAGAGTTGAAGATGGGTTTTACTCCCAGTAGCTTGCGTAGCTCAGCCATCAGCTGGGAAGTAAACTGGGTCCCACGGTCAGAAAAGATCCCCCAGGGGATCCCCACTCTGGCGAAGATGGTTGACAGAGCTTCCGATACAGACATGGTGTTGATATCTCTTTAGAGGCATGGCTTCGGGAAGGCCAGTGGAAAAATCTATGATGGTCAAAATATAACGATGTTTCTCTGCAGATGATAGAGACAATGGACCTACCAAATCAATGGCGACTCAGGAGAAGGGCTCAGATACGACAGATAACGTCTGCAGTGGTATTGGCGTGGCCTCCGATAGATCCTGGCTTGGGTCCCGAGTTGATAGCGTCACAAGAGTAGCCAGATTTTCAGGATTTCAGTGCAATGAAATTTTTTACTCCTATCTGATATTACCAAGCTGCCAAATGATATTTAGAAAAACTGAGAGTATCATTGTACTCATGATACATACGTTACTGCATACCATGAGCATAACTTAATTACTGTAAGACTACACCTATATCAAGATAATTAAAGGAAAATAAAATAGTGTATAAGCATATTGTGTACGATAATAATAAAATGGTGGTTAAAAATGGCCAAGGAAATATAACTACTACAAACTGGCTTCGTGACATGTGCGCGTCTGATAACTTTGATGATAACTTGTCTTTCCTGTAGTATAGGGAGTGATGCTCACCTTTCACAGGGCCAGTTTGCAGTAGTTTTTAATTTATGGCCATTTTTGACAACCAATTGTTTTCTTTGCCGTTACATGTTACTTATCAAAATTATTGGAAAAGTATGCCAATTTCAAAACTGTGATTGAAAATTGGATACGAATAAAAGTAAAGGATGTACATAAGCGAGTCAAAATAAAAAAGTAAGACAAAATGTTTATATAATATTTTATTTTCCTTCAATTTTCATGATATAGGTGTAGTCTTACTGTAACTAATTTATACTCATGATATTAAAACATAAAAACATAAGAAAATAAATAAGCTACAAGAGGCCGCGAGACCTACATGAGGTATTCTTGTTACTTAACACTACCTACGTACATCTACCTTTCATCCCCATCCAATAAATGATCTAGCTTCTTTTTAAGGCTCCATAATGACTCCGCACTAACTACCTGTCTACTGAGTTCATTCCAACAATTAACCACCCTATTTGTGAGACATTTTTTCCCTATTTCTTTTTTAAATCTACGCTTTTCCAGCTTGAACCCGTTATTTCTTGTTCTACCCTGAATACTAGCCGTAAAAACTTTTCCTACATCTCCTTTATTGTATCCCTTTATCCACTAAAAACTTCTATCAGATCGCCCCTTACTCTACACCTCTCGAGTGAGTGTAATTTTAATAGCTTCAATCTCTTCTCATAATTATAGTTACGTATCCCATTTATCATTTTGGTCATCTTTCTTTGCACTGATTCTAACAAGGCATTATCCAACATGTAATAGAGCCCACAACTGAACTGCATAGTCTAGGTGAGGTCTGAATTTTTGCCAAATAAAGCTTCAGAATAGCTTCAGCACTTCTACTTTTAACACTCCTGGTAATGAAGCCTAACGAAGCCTAACGATATCTTAGCCTTTATTTCTAGCCTCAATACTTGTTTTTATAGCACGAGGTCTGAGCACACCCTCATTCCCAGATCTTTCTCACCTTATCTGTTCAGCGATACATTGCGTATGGTTGTATCTATATCCAGATTTGTTCTACCAACGTTTGTTACTCTACCTATCTACCTACCTACCTACCTATACCTACCTACCTACCTATACCTACCTACCTACCTATACCTACCTACCTACCTATACCTACCTACCGACCGACCTACCGACCTAATTATATATATATTATATATAATATATATTATTATAATATATATATATTATATATATATATATATACTATATATAATATACTATATATATATATATATATATATATATATATATATATATATATATATATATATATATATATATATATATATATATATATATATATATATATATATATATATATTATATATATATATATATATATATATATATATATATATATATATAATATATATATACTATATATATATATATATTATATATATATATATATATATATATATATATATATATTATATATATATATATATATATATATATATATATATATATATTATATTTATATAATATATATATTATAATTATATTATATATATATATATATATATATTATATATATATATATATATATATTATATATAATTATAATAATATATATATATATATATATATATATATATATATATACTATAATATATATATATAATATACTATATATATATTATAATATATATTAATATATATATATATATATATTATATATATATATATTATATATTATATATATATATATATATATATATATATATATATACTACGTAACAGTGGCCGCCAAATGTTGTGGCGGTGTGCGCGGGTCGGCATGATGCACCGGCCGCCAAATTAATACCCTTTCAAATGTTTTTTCACGCAACTCGAGCAAGCGGGATTTAAAAATTGATGACATGGCAACAAGACACTGACACTTAGCAATACCGCAGGGGTATTACCGTTAAATTCAAGCAAGTCAGTGCAGTCTAGGAGGACAGTGAGAGTGCACACACTGTTTCACTTCTTTCGTCATTAGTTACGAGGATATTTTCAAACTGTGCAATCGTTTATTGCGTTATGGCTCCTCGGCGCATTATATCCCAGGATACTATAAGCTCCATATGTGCCTTGCATAGGGCTGGGTTTGGTGCAAAAGCTATCGTAGAACAGACAGGAATTGCAGAAAGGACAGTTGAGCGGTGGTTAAAACGTCGTGATGCCTTGAACAGAGAGACGCCTACACACTTAGCGAAGACTGGACGGCCAAGGAAATGCGACTCAAACACTTTACACATTATAAAAAGGCAGCTGAATGCCAAACCAGCAAGCACAGCACGTGAAGTGAAGGAAAACAATCCTGCCTTATTGGGTAATGTGTCAGTGAGAAGTATGCAGCGTTATGTGTTACGTGATCTCGGACTATTTTCAAGATCTGCCGCTGTAAAGGCACTCCTGACTCCTCGTCACAAGATAAAGCGACTCACTTATGCTAAAGAACACAAAGACTGGCCACTAGAGAAAGTTCGACGCATATTACGGTGGGATGAAAGTGTCTTTACAGTGACAGGAACTAACTTTGCAAAAGTGAGGCGGCCCAATAATTCAGACCGACACGACCGTAGGTACACCGTGGAGAGAGGAAGACACCCAGATTCTCTCATGGTGTGGGCTTGCTTTTCATATTATGGAGTAGGTAACCTCGTATTTCTTGAAAAAGGTGTTACTGTGAACAGTGAGCGATATTTAGACATCCTGCATGACAATCTTGAATCCTGCTACGACAAGTGTATGGCAGAAACTTTTATGCATGACGGTGCCCCTTGTCACAGGGCAAACGTTGTTAAGGAATGGTTGGCTATGTGTGCTATCGATTGCTTTGACTGGCCTCCTAATAGTCCTGACTTGGACCCAATAGAAAATCTTTGGTCCATAATGAAAAGGAAGCTTCAAGAAGTGGACACTAGTTCAGTGGCGAAGTTAAAAGCTGCACTGTTAAAATTGTGGGAGGAACTACCAAAGGAGCTTCTTCAAAAACTTGCAGACTCTTTACCTAACAGACTGCAGGATGTTATAAAGAGGAAAGGGAATGCAATAAAGTACTAGGATACCGGTAAGTTACACAGTTTCTTGATTTTTAATGTTTTACGAATATTTTGTGGGATTTTGAGTGAGCGTGTCACTGACGGCATCAGGAAGTCCGACCGCCACAACATTTGGCGGCCACTGTATATATATATATATATATATATATATATATATATATATATATATATATATATATATGTGTGTGTATATATATACGTATATATATTTGGGGAGGCGGTGGCAGAGTGGTTAGCGTCTTGGAGTGGTGAGCTCGACGTCCCGAGTTCGAATCCTGCCGGAGGCACAACTCTTTCGGCCATCATTAACTTGGTCGACCAGAGCCTGGGAGGTGAGCACAAGGTCCCGAGTTCAAGTCCCACCAAGGAACAACTGTATATCCATCGTTGAGTGGCCGAACAACCCGCATGCTGCATTCCTGTTCCTTCGACTGCGACTTCAAGTGTTGCGGAGGGGCAATAGGTGGCAGCGTGTGCCTAGAAAATGAGGGTAGACCATCACAAAAAACGGACCTTCACCTATAACATCACAGGTGTCCATATAAAAATCCAGCCTGCGCCAACAACGGGCGGAGGACCAATCATCATCAACTTCCAGATTGATACTAAAATAGCCTACAGGAGCCATAGGCTTCAACGTAAAAAAAAAAAAAAAGTAATAGTAAAAAATATACATATAACAAATCCCACAATCTTGCTATGGAGTTAGCTACTTATCTATTATCATGTAATAAGTTTATCAATCAAATTGTGTATTGCCGGGTCACTGCTCTTGGAATGGATGAATCAATGATCTGCAGATAATATACGGTTGACATTCGCATTTCGACCTTCTTTTACTGACATATATGAACATATATTGTATCATGTATGAACCTGTGTTCTCTCCCTTCGGTTTTTATATTATGTCGCTTAGATGGAAGGTTGTATTGGCCACTATCAAAAGATAAGAGATAATGTAGCTTTGAGTAGGATGACGATATTTGAAGATAGTTATAGTCCAACTTTCGGACCAGATTTGCCTAACCCATGGTAGTCTCATGTCCCTTTAACTTCGTTGGTCCCACGGAAAAAATATCGGCTTTTGTTTTTGTTTATCGTGTTAAACATTAAACGAGCCAATTTCTAATGATCTACCATATATTTACGTTAGAACATTGTGCTCAATTCATCAACAACTATTTAATTGCAATGTGTATCAAATCAGTTAAAAAAATTAATTATTCTATACTTTAATAAAAGGTATGGTGAAAAACACTTTTTACACGGATATTTCGAACTTTTTGCAGATTCAGTGATAAAGAAGTCGATAGAGATGGTGCTTAGAATACCCGAGAATATGCATTGTTCCATGTTGCTGCTCATGCATGGACCCATCTCAGAAAGCGTTCATGAGGTAAGATTCAGTGTGTGTTTGTGTGTGTTTACTTGTTTATTGACTAATCTATTTTTTTTCTTCACATCACAAAGGACTGGGCAAATGGGCCATAGGCAAAACAAAAAAATAACAAAAAGTCCGCTCAGTTACCAACCCAATAAAGAAAACCGTAAGTAATATAAAAAGAGGGGGTTTACCAAACTATTTCGGGAAGTGTCTTGTTACTCCTCTCATGAAAAGATTTAAGTCGTAGAAAGTAGGAAAAATAGGAACAGAAAGAGAATTCCAGAATTTAGCAGTGAAGGGGGATAAAAGAGAGAAGATACTGGATAACTTTTGCATTATGGAGATAGACATAATAGGGATGAGAATGAGTAGAAAGTTTTGTTCAGCGAGGCCACAGGACGGGGGGAGGCATGCATTTAGCAAGTTCATATGAGCAGTGATATAAAAAACAGTAGAAGATAACAAGAGAAGCAACATTGCGGTTGTGAGTTAAAGATTGAAGACAATCAGTCAGAGGAGAGGAGTTTGATGAGACAAAAACCTTACGACTCAACCCTTTTAGGAGGGCTATATGAGTATATCACCCCAAACATGAGAAACATACTCCATACATGGGTGGATAATGCCCCTATACAGAGCAAACAACTGGAGATGAGAACGAATGGACGCAGGCGCCACAGACACCTAACTTCATAGAAGCTGATTTAGCAAGAGATGAGAAGTGAAATTTCCAGTTCAGATTTTTAGTAAAGGATACTCCTAGAATGTTGATTGTGGAAGATGGGGAGAGGTGAGTGTCGTTGAAGATGAGGGGATAGTTGTTTGGAAGGTTATGTTGAGTTTGATCAAAGGTAGACAGAAAGATCAGAAGCTAGGCGCTTAGTATATATATATATATATATATATATATATATATAGAGAGAGAGAGAGAAGAGAGAGAGGAGAGAGAGAGAGGAGAGAGAGAGAGAGAGAGAGAGAAGAGAGAAGAGAGAAGAGAGAGAGAAGAGAGAGAGAGAGAGAGAGAGAGAGAGAGAGAGAGAGAGAGAGAGAGAGAGAGAGAGAGAGAGAGAGAGAGAGAGAGAGAGAGAGAGAGAGAGAGAGAGAGAGAGAGAGAGAGAGAGAGAGAAGAGAGAGAGAGAGAGAGAGAGAGAGAGAGAGAGAGAGAGAGAAGAGAGAGAGAGAGAGAGAGAGAGAGAGAGAGAGAGAGAGAGAGAGAAGAGAGAGAGAGAGAGAGAGAGAGAGAGAGAGAGAGAGAGAGAGAGATGAGAGAGGAGAGAGAGAGAGAGAGAGAGAGGAGAGAGAGAGAGAGAGAGAGAGAGAGAGAGAGAGAGAGAGAGAGAGAGAGAGAGAGAGAGGATGAGGAGAGAGAGAGAGAGAGAGAGAGAGAGAGAGAGGAGAGAGAGAGAGAGAGAGAGGAGAGAGAGAGAGACTAACCTGGTATTATTCACTCGCCAAACATAATGTGTTGCTGACGGACCATCTGTTCGGAACATTTTCTCATCACATAATACGACACGCTCCCAAAAGTCGGCAGCCTTGTCAGCATACTCCAGCGCATATTACATATTCATACGCATTGTCCGACAATGATTGCGTTAGCCTAAAGGCAGTATGTGGCATCCTCCGTTATTGGAGTTATGAAACAAGCGTTGTGAGGTAAACAATCGTTGGCCGGTTCGAACTCCAGAACACCCAATTCAATATCTATCATTCCATTCTATCATCACCCAATTCATGGCATACCAACCCTCCCATATCATCAGCACTTGACTGAATCTTTACAGTATTCATCGGACCACTATTACTTATTTTACCTATAGTACATATTCAACAGGTAGCTGCTAAAATTTATAAAGTTTGTGGTATACTAATCTTAGTTAGAAATCGTTTAAACAAAGAATCTCTGACATGTATTTATTAGGCTCTAGTGTACAGTCATTTAATCTATTGCATCACTCTTTGGGGCGGGACATAGAATATCCATCTTAATCAAATAATTTTAAGGCAGAAACGGATAATAAGGGGTATTTCACGTGCCAAAAAATATGATCACACACAAACCTATTTTTGAACAAAAGCAGCTACTTAAACTCAAATTTATATATGATTTATTTTCTTGTCTGCTTGTCCATAAATATATGTATTCCAGCTATTCAGAAGGTATGTATATAATAACGAATATATTACACTGGGGAACAATTTGAAAGAAAAAAAATTGTTGAGTTAGATTTTTGAGCTTATTTAGACTAAAATTGGCATGCTGATTCCAAATCTGTAGTCAGTTTTTTTCTAGCACGTCAAGTTTTTTCTCCACAGCTTACCCTCCAGATAAGCAAAATTCCACTTGTGAGCTGTAGTAAAACTTGCCAGCTGATTACGATTTGACTCATCGAGAGCTATGTGGCAACTTGTTTGTGCAGTTACAATTGAAACAGTGCGGTGAGAGGTGTGTGCAGCTCCCAATAGGTCAGTACTATCAATATCTGCAAACAGAAAGCTAGGATAGTAGGAATTAGGAGGATTTGTTATGGCTTTTCTCTTAACCTTGTAACAACATACCATTGTAATTTCTATTTCGTTTTATGCTGTTTTTTTTTTTCAAAGCTTGTAACTATTCCAGCTTAGTGTAACTTAGTGTAACTTAGTGTTTTATTTACATAGGTATATATTTCTTTTGCTTAAGATCATGTCTGCTCCTGCTACGTCTCGTCGTAAATGCCTAAACAACCCTGACTCCTTCTGCTATATATGTGGTAGTTTCACCATTCCAAGTCAGAGGGCAAGCATCAGTGTATTTGTCAAACAAGCATATTTCGCATATTTTAAAGTGAAACTCGGTGATCAAGACAAGCTATGGGCCCCTCACAAAGTGTGCAAGCAGTGTGTCGAGAGATTACGGATGTGGACCAAAGGAACACGTGAAAAGTTGGCATTTGGTATCCCCATGGTTTGGCGAGAGCAAAAAGATCATTCCACAGACTGTTACTTTTGGTTAGTGAAAACATCAGGATTTAACAAGAAAAATAAAAGTAAAATAGAATATCCTAATCTACCGTCAGCTATAAGACGAATGCCTCATTCAGCTGAAATTCCAGTGCCAGTTTACGAACAACTACCTCTTCTAGAAGATCTGAGTGATGTTGAAGAACGCAGTGACAGCAATGATGCAGATTTTGACATTCACGAGGATTCAGTTCGTAGGGGATTTGATCAGCACGAGTTGAATGATTTAGCACGTGATTTGGGCCTATCCAAAAAAGCTTCAGAAATACTAGCATCAAGACTGAACGAGAAAAACATACTTGAACAAGGAGTGAAGGTATCATACTTTCGAACCAGAGAAAGTACATTTCTGCAGTACTTTCGAAGTGCCAGCGGTTTTGTGTTTTGCCATAACATTCCTGGTTTACTGAAGGAATTAGGGCTTTCAATCTGCAATCCAAATGAATGGCGATTGTTTATTGATAGCTCAAAGCGGAGTTTGAAGTGTGTCCTTCTACACAATGGCAATTTGTTTGGCGCAGTCCCTATTGGGCATTCGGTCTGTCTTCGTGAAGAATATGGAGATGTAAAGAGAGTCATTGAGTTATTGCAATATGACAAACACAATTGGATCATCTGTGTTGACCTTAAAATGGTGTCCTTCCTTCTTGGTCAACAACGTGGATACACAAAGTATCCCTGCTTTCTCTGTATGTGGGATAGCAGAGCTCGAGAGAAGCATTGGGTTCAGACGAATTGGCCTCCGAGATCTGATCTTAAACCTGAGATCCTAACATTGTACATGAGCCACTTGTTGACAGGAAGAAAATAATATTCCCACCTCTGCACATAAAACTAGGTCTCATGAAACAATTTGTAAAAGCATTGTCAACTGATGGCGACTGTTTGAAGTACATCATCTTGGCATTTCCTGGACTGTCAATTGAAAAAATCAAGGCCGGTGTGTTTGATGGTCCACAAATTCGACAGCTCATCAAAGATGAACATTTCCACGGTACTATGTCAGACCTTGAAAAGAATGCTTGGCTATCATTCAAAGACGTCGTCAAGAACTTTCTTGGAATTACACGTGCAAGTAATTACACAGAAATTGTTCAGAAACTATTGGAGAGCTACAAAGCGCTTGGTTGCAACATGAGTATTAAAGTACATTTTTTGCATAGCCATCTTGCCAACTTTCCGGAAAATCTTGGTGCTGCTAGCGACGAGCAAGGTGAACGATTTCACCAAGATTTGAAGGTTATGGAAGAACGTTACCAGGGTAGATGGGATGTGCATATGATGGCTGACTATTGTTGGAGCATCAAACGCGATAGTCCTCAAGTTGAACACTCCAGACAAAGCTACAAACGTAAATTTTTACCTTAACCTGCACACAATTATAGCCTTATCCTTTCTAAAAACATGATAATGTTAAATAAACATTCTATTCATGCCTATTTCTTTCATTTTTCATTGTATGTTAACATTTGCAACTTTTTATAAAATATGCACTGTTACTGTTATGTACAGTATTTTTCATATTTTTTAAGAAAACGAAAATCCTGCAGTTCAAAAACTTGACGTGATAGAGAAAAACTGAGATCCGTTTTGGATTCAGCACCCAAAAATTACTTAATAACAAGTGTCAGACCTAACTCAACAAAAATTTGGTCCCCAGTGTTATCAGGCATTCTCCAGAAGAATTAAATGTTCCGTTCTCCAGACTCTCTCTTGTGTAAAGGAGTGTGATATGTAGAGCACCTACTCTATGGAATCATATTCCACAAAATATCAGAAGTATACAAGTATTTCCTACGTTTAAAAGAACATTAAAACAATTACTCTTGGAAACTCAAAAAAATGACAATCTTTTCTTTTGTATACAAACAACTATATTGCAATGAACGGAACCCCCCCTTCCTTACCTTCACTTTCCTCAGCTACACCTACTCCGGGTTGCTCTCTTGAGATGCAGGGAAGCAGGCAGTTGCTTAAGACAGAGGGGGGGGGACGCGTAGCTCGTAAACAGGGCTCGTGCTAGGAATTGAGGACTTACCAGGCTGGGTTCTCCTTCTTTGGCTGCTCACACACTCAGGGGGGAAGGGTTTAGACAAACACAAGGGGTCCTTTTCCTATGATATATTGAAGCAACTCACAATGCAAGTTGCAAGGTCACTCACTACAAATCTACAACCTCTGACACCAATGCAACGTCACAACCCCAGACCTCTTCCTCGGCCGTAGTAGGGAGACGCTGCATAACCACCACACAACCCCAGTACCTCTCACAGGCACACTACAGTGGCCTGTGATCGCCATCAGTGACCTGTGGCGCCATCAGGCGCCACAATCCACCGCGGCCGCCACAAACCAGGCGCCGCAATCCTACCACAGGACCTTACCTCCTCGCAAGCACAGCCTTGCGACTATCCACTGTGGCCCCCTCCTTCTGCAGCGTCGCCGTCAGTCCACACAGGCGCACCACAGTCCACAGGAGACGTCCCGTCGCCTTACCTCACACCGGCACACTACAGTGCCTCCCTACGTGCCAGGAGACGTCTCTCCACTCCACTGGCCACGTAGATCCTCTCCGTCAGCGACTGCCTCGCCGGCAGCCCACCGCGACACATCATAGTGCTACCCACAGGCACTACACCCCTCTGTGGCCGCTCGTCAGGCCTCGTCTCCTTCCTGGCCCCAGCCAGCCAGCCACAACAACACCGCATGGCTTCCCCCCCGATCTTGAGCTCGAGTTGTCCAGGAGCACGTTCGTAACACTATATAGCCTGTAATATGAATATCAGTAGTTATCCATTAGTAGTTTAGTTAGTAATTCATTGTATTCATCATTTTTGCAATGATGCTAATTAGTTTATGCGTTGCCAGTTAGTGATGCCATCCATAACTTTTCTTGAAACACTACTCTGTCTACCACATTCTTGGTAGGCTTGGCCAGTTATGTCGCTGTCAAGTGTTGCAATCATGTATTCTTGAATGGCAACACATTATTATTGAATTGAATTTAAGAAAAAAACCACCTTGCCAATTACAAATAATCAAATGATACTTATGAAACTGTTCCGATTGTGTTTCAGAGTAGTGGTTGTAATTCTTTAACTAAATCACTTTATTCAGTCATCTGCCAACATCGAGAGCATAAACTACCAGGCTCGTTCTGTCTTATTATTTTAATTTCCAATTTTCTTGTGTTGTTATCTTTAGGAAAATATAAGTTTATTCTCATACAACTCGTCTTTTAGAACTTATATATTAATTTTTATTAATTGTAATAATGTGTTTAGCCTGATGATGCCAAAAGTTTGGCGAAACGTTGCTCGTGAAACCCCAACACATGTGATGAAAATCGTTATTTTGCCCAAAAACCATCCATATTATATATATATAATTAATATATATTATATATTTAATAATATATATATATTTTATTTTAAAAATTATATTTTTTTAAATATATATATTTTAAAATTTTAAATAAAAAATATATATAAAATATATATATAAAAATTTTATATATTAAATATATATATTAATAAAATATATAATATATAAATATATATATATAATATATTTTTAATATTATAAATATATATATAATATAATATTAATATATATATATATATAATAGATAATATATAATATTTTTAAAATTTTTTATATTAATAATATAAATATAATATTATATTATATATAATATATAATTTTATAATATATATAAATTTTTAATATATTTATATATATATAATAATATTTTTAAATATATATAATATATATTATATTATTAAATATATAAATTGTAGGCCTATTTTAATAGATGTATGTAGTAGTATGTGTGGATGGAGGGATGGATGAAGGGATAGATGATCATCAGTATTTTGTATGAATGTATGAGATGTATGTGATGTTTTGTGTATGCATGCATAAATATATATATATTATATATATATATTTTATTATTATTTTATTATATATAATATATTATAAAAAAATATATATATATAATATATATATATATATATTTTATATAATTAATTATATATATATAAAATATATATATTATATATATATATTATATATATATATTATATATTTTACATACGCGCCAAAAATATTGTTCGCCGCTCATAACAGACGCTCCCATAAGGGAATTTCTGAAAATGTACTCTATAGCACCTATGACTTCCGAGAGAAATATCTACATTGGCAGCTTGTTTAAACCCGGGGCTGCCATCAAGAGCGTGGGAATTTGATGCCATTTGTCTTATAGACGAAGCATTTTGAAAAGGATCGCCTCCTCCCCGCGATAATTTGAACAACGGGGTGGGGACACCGTAAAAAAAAAGTGGCAAAAGGAGGGTGTAAACTCAGCAAGCACGTAATGTCATGAAACGCAAGTGGGTGTCATCCCCAAAAAAAGAGCAGAAAAATTTTTACGATATTACATTTACATCCTCGCTGTGGCCCCCTTTTTTATGTTTGCCCGGGCGCCACCCCGCAACGTTCAGAAACTCTCCACCCCCTTCATCACACATTTCCTCGTAAAACCCAAATCCTTGATATTTCTTCCTCTGGCCTCTCGCTTTGTGTAGTCACAATAACTTTAATTGCTCCCCTTTTTAGGTTTTTTTGCCACCCATTATGAAAATAAGATAGTTATACCAACGCGCGTCCCGTTCAAATTACTCGCGGGGAGTGAGGCGATCCTTTTCAAAAGCTTGTCTATAATTGACAAGTGGTTTATCTGAACATTCCTCAACGGTCTTGATGGACTGCCCGTGCTTTAAACAAGCTGCCATATGAAGGATATTTCTCTCGGAAGTCACTAGGCTGCTATAGAGTACATTTACAGAATTCCCTTATGGGAGCGTCTGTTATGATGCGGCGAACAATATTTTGGCGCGTAGTGTATATATAAATGGTTTTTTTAAGATTCTCAATACGTGCAGTGTTTACTTCAGGAAATTAATGAGCTTGGAGTTCCTGTTGGAGTGTTCAACGTGCAGGTGACCAATAACAACACTGATGGCGCATGGCACACTCAGTTATCCCAGGTTGTCAAACGTGCAAAACAGGTGAGAAAAAAAAGTGCGAATTATATATTTCCTTTTAATTTTGTTTTTCGAGTATAAACTTCACATATTTAGCAGAGGAACTGTAGGGTTTTTAGGATAAATAATTAGATAATCACTGAAACTTGGCACAAATGTAGAGATGTGTTACCTGAACAATGAATCAAAAGTCCCAGGGGTAATCCCGCTCGAGTGTTAACCGCTTTGTATCAGTTCTTTTAAAGTCCAATAATCGAAAATAGAATTGCTTGAAAAATATGGAACAGACATCACCATAAGTAAATGCCATATTTCTCAAACATTTTTTCTGTTCAGTGTCTTAACTGTGTATACAGTCTCTGTATCTGCATTCTCCAT
>JACEEZ010012393.1:21639-61639 GCA_016584305.1 Chionoecetes opilio | reverse complement strand
TTAAGCCAAGTTACTCTGCCAGGGAATACTTTTTGTCTTTGTAAGAATATTTTGTAGTAAAGACCCGGAGTCAGATTTTATTAGCTTACAAGCCGTATCTACTCCTCACAATTAAAGAAGCAGGTCTTAAAAAGTAAATAATAAATAAAAAATAAATAAAGAACTGCTAGTGCGTTTACTCACGTCCTCAAGGCCCTACTGTATTTTATCTTCACTCCACACTTCAAGTGTTATTAAGTGACTACGCGGTAGAGTTTTGGCAACGGACTTCTTAATGTTTGCAAGGATATTAACACAGTACTAACAGACTTTGAGCTCATTTTTATTCTAATAGCATATGTTTAGATTATGTTGTAAAGTACTCTACCAGTTTATTGATGACCTTAAGTGCATTGTCCTTATATCATTACTCTTGTTATACCAAACATTTAGTGGGATTCCTCTTTGCTATGTTATCATGAAAGCCCTCCCCTTGTATAGGTATTTTTAAGGAGCGTTGGCAACACCTATAATCCTTTGTACACAATGATGTAACATGGTTAGGTATACATGTTTATATATCATCGCGGGGACGCGATGTAGTAGTTGACCGAGCGATATTAGGCACTGGTTAGATATTATATGTATGTGTATAATCTTAATATCTATACTAAGACAGGATGTCTGAGTGTCTGTGTGTCCTCTACCGGCGCCCGTCGGTCTGAGGCACTGCCACCTTCTGATGACATTATGCTGACCATGTAGCCACGCCATCCCATATGATGATGACGTGGATAGCCAGCCTGGTGTTTGGAAGCAACACGCGATGGTTACTGCGCTCCACAGGCCTGGGAGACATGGACGCCGGAAGCTGTGAGGTTCCTGTCAAACTCCTTATATGCTGGCTACGGAGCGGAGAACGGCAGAAGCCACCGGAGACGCGACACAAGCGCTCCATAGAAGGACTCCATGTGAGTCAGTGTGGTTACTCACACACCGGAGTGTGTGAGTACTTGTCACGATATTATTTGTTCAGGCTCTGTCTATTAGACATTAGTTACAATGGCCGTTGTAAAGAACCTCGTGACATTACTATTGTAAAAACTTCACAAGTGTACATTAAGGTGGTCCTTAGGTATATGAGCGAAAATATTCTTTTTATTTTTTGCTGGGACGCCCCAAAATAATATTCCTTTAGAGGCAGAAATCTCACGTAAATTTTTTTAAAAATAAATATTAATATTTAGGGATCGCCCAAGGAACTTTTAACGTCACATTATATTAGCATTACGGTGTTTTGCCCACAGACTGGTTATTGAGTCCACTCTGATTGAATCGATTGAAATCGATCAAACAAAATCCCTTGAATCAAAGAAGAACTGATTCACCACGTCCACCAACTTATTTGATTCATGAATCATGATTGAATCAAAATCCGCATAGAAACAAGACTGATTGAATAAAAAAGACTGCAATGCTATTTCAATGGTGAATCAAACATCGGATAACAAATATAATTTGATTCGTTGAATCGGAAAGAATCGTTTCTCAAAATGATTATCACTGGACAACAAATTTCAAAAAAAATTTATTACTGGAGATGTGTAAAGTGATTTAGACTAATTTGGGTACGCTGATTTCAAAAATCATAACCGTTTTGCTGTATCACGTCAGGATTTTGAGTTACAGAAATACTCCCATTGCCTAGAAGTCAGGATTTCAATGAAATTTACAAAAATTCATTTATTCATTTATTTCATCATGAATGCTTCAAAATTATAGAAATTACAGAAAAACTCTACTAGAATGTAATTAAAAATGCTTTAGGCATTTGGCTTTGCGTTTGTGCTGCTCTGTGTCAGTTTCACGATGCAGGAACCAGCAGAAGTCGCCCATCATGTTCGGGTTGTGCCGCCCTTGGTAACGCGTCTCCATGAGTGAAATCTCTTGGTGGAATCGCTCGCCGTGCTCGTCCAGACAGCTCCCAAGTTGTCGGGAAGAAGTTCAGGTGCTGGTGTAGGAAATGGATCTTCAGGGACATCCTGGAGCCAAGTTTTCCTGAAGGACTCCAGCAGCTGCTGCACTATTTCTTCTAGTTGTCCGCGCGCTCGTTCCCAAGAAGTTGTCCGTCACAGCTTTGAAGCTCCTCCACGCTGCCAGCTCTTTGGGGTTTAGAGTTGTCGAAAAGTTTCGTCCTTCATTACCTCTCGGATTTGCGGTCCAACAAAGACACCAGCCTTGATCTTAACCTCCGACAAGGTGTTGCCAAACTTCTCCTTCAGGTATAAAAACCCACGCCCATTCAGATCCATTGCTCGTACAAAATTCTTCATCAAGCCGAGCTTTATGTGGAGTGGTGGAAGGAAAATCTTGGCTGGGTCGACAAGGGCGACATGCTTCACGTTGTATCGACCAGGTACATGCTCCGTCCGCTCTTTCCAATCATTCTTCGTCCAGTGATTCTTGTCGTCTCTGCTATCCCAGAGACAAAGGAAGCACATGTATTTCGTGTAGCCTGACTGCAGCCCTAACAACAGCGCCACCACTTTCAAGTCTCCGCAGATGTGCCAGTTGAAGTCATTGTACTTGATGGAATCAAGCAGCTGCCGCATAGTCTCATAGGTCTCTTTCATGCCGAACGCGTGAGCCAGTGGGACTGATGGTTTCTTGTTGCCATTGTGGAGCAAAACAGCCTTCAAGCTGTTCTTCCCCGAGTCGATGAAGAGGCGCCAGTCTGCAGGATCGTGATCACACCCAAGTTCTTTCAACAGACCGTTGAGTCACTTCAGAATGTCATCGTGTCTTCCATCTCAAAGAACTGAGCCATGTCGCTGTGACGTGCTCTGAACAAGGATATCTTGGTGTTAGGTTCAAGTAGATTCCCTGCTGCAGCCTTGATCCAAGCAGCTCTGCCTTCGCCTTTGACAGCGTGAGATCTCTTACAAGATCATTTACTCTCCCTGGTTCAGAAGGTGTGGTTCTTGTTCTTGAGTGTCGGGTTCAAAAGGTTCATCACCATCCTCTTCGCCACTGCTTACAGTTATGTTCTGATCAGCTGGACATGTTGGAACGGGGTTCTCGTCATCATGAGCACAGGTTTACGAGCAGAGACGCAGTCAGCGTACTTGATGTGGCCTTATTCTTCCTGTTGAAGCCGGCGATGCTTGTGCAGCAGAAATAACAATCATCATGATGATTCTGCGGCTCACGCCATATCATGGGCACCGCAAATGGAATGCTCGCGCGCTTGCCACCAACCACTGAGTCAAGGCTGAGTGGCAGCTTGTGCAGCAGATGTGTGGTGCCCAGCTCTTTCCTTGGTCCCCCACCTTACACCCGAAGTAGTGAAAGTAGGCGGCCTTCATTTTCACTGCCGTAGATACACTTCGCTGTTGATCTTTTTTTGGTATACCGACCACAGACATAACAGAAGTTGTTAGAATGATTGGTACAGGAACGTCTACTCATGTTTAACTGAAAGAAAGAAAGAAACAAAATTAGTAGTTATATAAGTACGTTATATCGTAGTTACGTAAGAGGTGGTAGGCTGCAGACTGCACTCTAAAGGTCGCTGTCTGTAGCTAGATTTGTATAGCGTATTGATTGCGGCGTGATGTGGTTGGTTGCGCGTGGTCTAGTTTGTGTTAAAGAAAGTCGTTTCTCAAGAGCGCGTGACTTTGTTCTGCGCGCAGCCAACGGCTCACAAGGCCACAAACTAGACCACGCGCAACCAACCACATCACCCCGCAATCAATACGCTATACAAATCTAGCTACAGACAGCGACCTTCAGAGTGCAGTCTGCAGCCTACCACCTCTTACGAAATAGGCATGTTAAAGACATATGGAATTGAAGCATTCATGATGAAATAAATGAATAAATGAATTTGTGTAAATTTAATTGAAATCCTGACTTCTAGGCAATGGGAGTATTTCTGTAACTCAAAATCCTGACGTGATACAGCAAAACGGTTATGATTTTTGAAATCAGCGTACCCAAATTAGTCTAAATCGCTTTACACATCTCCAGTAGCAAACATGTTGTTGTCCAGTGTTATCCATCAATAAAACGGTGACTGAATCATTTAAATTCCAAAATGAATCGTGATTGAATCCTTCCAAAAAAAGTTGAATCAATAACCAGTCTGTATGCCAAATAGCGGATCTATGTCTCCCCTTTCTCAACAGCAGTTAGCTATAGCCGTCTTAAACGAGTGTTTTATGCATTTCTACCGTGTATTCACTTGTATCGTTCACTGTACCAGGCAGGCGTATTCACTATGTACGTCACTGTATCAGACAAAGGTGTTTGCTGCGTACACACTGTACCAAGCAGGCGTTTTCAGTGTTCACTGAGTGTGTACGTCACTGTGACTGTCATGCAGTTGTGCTCACTATGTACGTCACTGTACAAGGCAGGTTTGTTTACTGTCCGGCTACTGTCCGCTTCAGCGCGTCAGGGTAGCGGCGACCACACGAACGAGAAACTGCAGCTGCTCCTCGTCGTGAGTGATAGAGCCGCTAAATTTCTGGATCAGCGCCACACCGCGCTCGGCGTGGTCGTTTACCACGTGCAGGCACTGGACCGTCTCCGCAGCTTTCCTAAAGTCTTCACGATCCTCCCACTCCTCTGGCGCGACATCGAGGAAGCCACTGGGCAGGTTCAGGCGCTCGAAGATGCGCCGTGAGTTCGCTGTCGCGAAGTCAGCCACCGTCTTGCCGATGACAGAAGCGAACTCGACTTGGGCACGCGGGATCTGCCTGTCGTCCTCGCTTCCATCCGCCTCTACCTCCATCGCCGATACCATTAGTGCCTTCGTGGCAAACGGGACGGCGCGGTCGAAGAGAGCGAGGCCGACGAGGTCCTCTGAAAGATACCAGAGGTGCTTTGCCAGCTTCGCTCCGGCCGCTTTTCCGATCACCCGGTTCGGGTAAGCGGCCAGAGCCTTCATCAGCTCCAGGTCGCCGTTGGGGGATGCGGCGGCGAGGGGCGCCGTGAACCAGGCCTTCAGGTACAGCCTGACGGCGACCACGCAGATGTCGCGAAGGCCAGACTCCTCTCGAACCGTGAGCCGGAACTGGGTCCCGAATGGGTCCCGGTGATGAATGGGTCCCGGGTACCAAAACGGCGCCGTTACACCGCCACCAAGGAAGGCACGCGCGAGGATTAGCATCTCCCTGTAATCATCGCGCTGCTGATGTTCGTCCAGTTGCTGTTCGATGAAGCGAAGAACGTCGTCCTTCACATCAATGATCTCGGGCATCACGTCGTCGCTCGTGAAAGCGTCATCGAAGTCTGCCTGGTTGATGGAGCGCCACTGCACCTGGAATCGCTTGAAGAGCATCACTTCCGGCGCCGAGCTACAACCCATGCAGGCCGTGAAGACGGCGCCAATGATCAGCTCCATGATGTGGTGGCGACACTCCAGGTGCAGAAGCTGGACGCCGAGGTCTCGTTCGATGAGCAGACAGGTGCCGTTCAGTCGGCCCGTGTTGGAGCTGGTTGTGTCAAAACACATCGCACGGACGTTGCTCTCGAGGCCCCAGTCCTTAATGCAGTGCGTCACGGCGTCGGCCTGTGCACGACCCG
Source organism: Chionoecetes opilio (assembly GCA_016584305.1). Classification (NCBI taxonomy): domain Eukaryota; kingdom Metazoa; phylum Arthropoda; class Malacostraca; order Decapoda; family Majidae; genus Chionoecetes; species Chionoecetes opilio. Next base: position 56,071 of record JACEEZ010012393.1, on the reverse strand, counting down.
TCCCGGTTGGCAGCTTAAGGACACCCAGGAGCTGCAGAAGCCTCTTGCCGGAAACAAGGACAGGAAGGCGGTCCACGGTGCTGTGCCCGGTGATGTCCAGCATCAGCTTTCCATCCCAGTGGACAACGAGGGGCCCGCTCGTGACAAACTCTTCCTTCAGCTTCATAGCGGACTCCTTTCGATGCTGCAGTCGGTTCCGACGAATCGTGCTTCGGTTCATCACTATTTCCTGAATGTCATGACCGAGACTCTTGGCTGTCTCGCCGATGACAGCCACTGCCTGTCGGTGCGAGGATCTTGTGCCGGTCCAGCGCGGCTGCCAAGTTTGGTGACATAATCCCCTTCCTTCCGCGCTTCGGAGGGAATACCGTACACTCGAAGGCTCCGGTAGCCTCATCCTCGGATTCTTCCGCTGCTGACGACGCATGGCTGCTGTTTGACGAGGACGCCAGAGTCGCCACGGCACTCGTCGAGGCCGACATCTCGTCAGCGTGGCGACGTCGCTTTTCAGTCCTCTTCTCGGCTTTGTCTTTTCGTTTCTCCTTCTCCGCGAGGGTCTTGTCCACCGTCGTCATGCAACCGCGCCTTCCCTTCTCACGTTGAGCCAGCAAGAATGCCCTGTCCTCGTTGTTCTGAATGGAGAGCGCGTCGGCGTGCGCCACGTCGAATAGGTCGTCCAGAACATCGACGAACGCTTACTCGTTGTTCGCCTGGGTCGCCGACTTCCGGTTGCGGTGCTTCTTGAGTGTCTGCCACGTGACAAAGAGCTTCAGCACCTTCTCCACGGCATCGCTGTTCTTTGAATCGGAATCCGAGCGCGATTCCAGAAGGGCGCAACTATATCGATAGTCCGGGCTGCTGCATCTTTCACAGGCATCTTGCCGTCCAGGTGAAGGTTGAAGAAGTATGCCAAGTCTGGCGCTTAGACGGGAGCTTAGATCCTTAATGTCATCATCGACCACACCCCACCAGATACACTGAAGTTTTTGCGCGAGTAGCAGTCTTGCGACTCACATTGCGATCCTGCAAAATCAAATGGAACGTTTAGCGTTCGGCGTTTACCCATTACGGGAGGGAAATGTTTTACACAACAACGGGGGGGGCATATACATCACACAAGTCGAGTCGACCATTTTCGATTCAATGTTCAATACAATTGTCATAATGCATCGTAGAAAGATAAACAATGGGATAAAACAAAATTTAATTTGTGGTAAATCATTAGCACAAAAGGGCACTCACGTGCAGCAAAAATCGTGCAGCGCGCTCCACCACCTCTCAGACCAAATCAGTCACGCGGTGTCTCGTCACGCGGTGCCAACAATCAAACAACCACCGTTGCCATGTTAACGAACTCTGTGGTGCAAAACCCGATAAACTTTGAATGAATATTCTATTGCGCAGCGCTGGACCTAAACTGTTAACACAAATATATAAGTTGCTTGGGCGACCTCTAAATATTAATATTTATTTTTTATATTTTTTAAGGCCTATTTCTACCACAAAAGGAACAATATTAGTGGGCGTCCCGGTCTAATTTCGAAATTTTATTTTTAAGGACCACCCCAGACTGTACATATATATATTATTATATATTTTTAATAGTATATTGTCTTACTCGAATCCTTTGGCACTTTAAAATACTTATAAAATATATAGAACCGCTCGACCATGATTAGCCAATACCACCTTATACCACTTCATTGATGTGCACCTCTGGGCAGCAAAGGAAGTTACCTGCCTATCCATAGGGCATCACAGGCAAACACCCCTACAGGTCAGTAACCTGTATATACATGGTGTGATCCCGTCACCTGTAAAATAACCTTACTAAAAAGGGTAACAAATATATTAATAAAATTTTAATCTGCGTCATTTTAGGGTTTAAGTATGAGTGATATTGTTATTGATATTATTATTGATAGCACATCAATATTATAATTTTCGATACTTTTTCACACATAAAAATAAATTTACACAAATACATATATATATATTGTATATATATATATATATATATATATATATATATATATATATATATATATATATAATATTATATATATATATATATATATATAATATATATATATATATAATATATATATATATATAGTATATGTATATATATATATATATATATATATATATTATATATATATATATTATATACATATATGCTATAGTCTACATCTAAAATATGTTAAAATTAGTAGCAATGAGTGCATTATAAGCTTTTCAAGAGTTTACGAAATTATTTAGTGTTAAATAATAGCATATCTAATGCATTTTCATAGTTTTCTAATTTCCTCTTTCATTTGAATTAAACTATGAAAGCTACCTATTAATTACTACATTAAAAGCTAATTGGGTTCAGATCTTGCCTAAATCCCTTCAACGGGAAGTAGGTGCCTGCAGGCTTTTTTAAGATAGGAAGCCGAGGGATAGACACTGGGGTCAGAGGAAGGGAAACCCGTGACGCTAGCAATAGCTTTATAATTCAGTGAACTAAAGGGACCTGTAAGAGGAGAGAGGGGAAGGGTTACATATATTGGGAACATTGGCAAGATGAAGAAGAGTAGCTTAAAAAGTGTATTATACAAACTGTAAGAGTATTTTATTCAAGTTCGATATACTGAGAGGAATATCTAGTGTATAATATTTTGATATAATAGCATATACAGAAAGATGGCTAGATATGTCAGGCAAAGTATTTAATCGAGAAGTAGAGATAGAGGGGTACAAGTTATTTCACTAATACAGGTTAGGTAGGAGAGGTAAAGGAGTTGCATTTAATGCAAGAGATACATTGCAGTGTTGTGTTAACAATGTTATATAAACAGACGATAGCGTAGTGTCTATATGTGTGGAAATTATGGAGGAAGCTGACAAAATGGTTTTGGGTATATAGGCCTCGCAACTTATGTAAAGATAATTCAATTCTTATATGGCAAGAAGATGATAAGCATGACTTATAATAATAATCAATTATGCATGATAGGAAATTTTTATCTTAGGAACATTGACTGAGATTTAAATGTAGGATATGATGACGCAGATGAATTGTTAAAATTAGTTCAGGATAACTGTATAAAGCAAGCAATCAAGAAGGCTATTAGGATAATCCTGTAATACGGACAATATTATAGATTCATTACTAACAAACAGGGAAGATTTAGTTACGGAGGTTGAAGTTGGAGATCAGTTAGGTAATAGCAATCATTGTGAAATTTAGTTTTTCTTCATATGGGAAGTATATTTTAGGATTGTCAATTTGCATTGAGTACCTTACTTCAGAAACGGTAATTATGCAGGATTTAGAAGACATCTGGAAGGGATCAACTGGGGTCAGATTGAGGGTGAGGTGAGGTCTAATGTCAGGGCAGAGGGTGGAGTCAGTGAGGTCACTGCTGAAGAGGCTTATACATATATTTGTTAGCAATTTATATGTCAGAAAAAAATAATACTCCTTATAGGGTGATAAGATCAAGGAAAAAGGATCACAAATGAATGACTGCGAGTTTAAAACACAACATAGGACTTATAAGGAAAATGTATAGGAGGCTTTAGGCAGGACAGGTGAGCAGAGATCAGTATAATATGATGGCTAGGACAGACAAGAAGTTAACACGAACAGCAAAGAAAAACTATGAGATTTAGGTTGAAAGCTAGGCAAAGTCCGACCCTAGGGAATTTTTTCAGGTCCATAAAACAAGACTAGGGAATTAGTGGCTTTGTTAAAAAAAAATGTATATACATATATATTATATATATATATATATATATAGATATATATATATATATTATATATATATATATATATATATATATATATATATATATATATACTATATATTATATATAGTATATATTTATATATATATATATTATATATATATACATATATTAATATATATCTATATATATATATTATATTATATATATATATTATATATATATATATATATATATAGTATATATATATACATAATATATATATATATATATATATATATATATAATATATATATATATATATAGATATATATATATATATTTATTTATAATTTTTTTATTATTCTATTTATATATGACATATAATGCCAGATCTTTACTTTAACCTACCAAAAACTCATTCATTCATATATAATGTCAAAATCTTTCTGAATCGAATTCCTCTCGTGACTTCTGGCATCTAGCTAATAACATCGCTAACAATTGTTCATCTTCATATTTCCATCCTATGCTTCACCCAGATAGCTGTCTCATATATTTATAAAGCTGAACTCTTCGGTCAAACCTTTTCTGAACATTCCACTCTGGTTGATTACGGGTTTGTTCCTCTTTCTCCTCCACCCTCTGACGTTATTATCACTGTTGTTAAGATCCTTCGTAATGATGTTTTCTTTGCCCTTTCTGGCCTAGATCCTCTGAAAGCTTACGGTCCTGACGGAGTCCCTTCTATTGTTCTCAAAAACTGAGCTTCTGTGCTTGCACCCTGCTGGGTTAAACTTTTCCGTCTTTGTCTATCTACTTCCACCTTTCCTTCTTGTTGGAAGTTTGCTCACATCCGACCTGTTCCTAAGAAGGGTGACCGTTCTAATCCTTCATACTACCGTTCTATAGCCTTGACTTCCTGTCTTTCTAAAGCTTTTGAATTTATACTTAATAAGAAGATTCTTAAGCATCTATCTGTTCATAATCTTCTATCTGATCATCAGTACGGTTTCCGTAAAGGGCGATCTACTGGCGATCATCAAGCTTTCCTAATTGAATCTTGGTCATCCTCCTTTAGGAGTTTCGGTGAAACTTTTAATGTTGCCCTTGAAATATCAAAAGCTTTTGATAGAGTCTGGCACAAATCTTTAATTTCCAAACTACCCTCAGTAGGTTTCTATCCTTTTTTCTGTACCTTCATCTTAAGTTTCCTTTCAAACCGTTCAATTGCAGCTACTGTAGACGGACATTGTTCTTCTCCTAAATCTATCAATAGTGGTGTTCGCCAGGGTTCTGTCCTGACACCCACTCTCTTTATATTATTCAATTATGATCTTATAGGTCTATCTCAAAACACTATCCACTCCTACGCTGATGATTCTACCCTGCATTTGTCAATGTCGTTTATTACGACATTGACAACGTTTTTTACGTATTTATTACGTCAAACTCAACAGGAACTAAGTGATTCACGGAGAGATGCCACTGAGCGCCTAACATCTGATCTTTCTATAATTTCTAACTGGGGCAAAGAAAACCTTGTTATGTTCAAAGCTTCAAAAAACTAATTTCTTCACCTATCTACTCGACAAAACCTACTAGATAACTATCCCCTCTTTTTTAATGACACTCAACTATCTCCTTCTTCTACAATGAACATTCTTGGACTATCCTTTACTAAAAATCTGAACTGGAAATCTCACATCTCATCTCTTGCTAAAACCCTTTCTAAAAAGTTAGGTGTCCTGTGGCATCTGCGTCCCCTTTTTTCTCCCTCCCAGTTACTTGCTCTCTACACGGGCCTTATCCGCCCATGTATGGACTGTGTCTCACATGTTTGGGGGGGATCCACTCATACAGCTCTCTTGAACAGGGTTGAGTCAAAACCTTCTCGTCTCATCAACTCCCCTCCTCTGACTGACTGTCTTGAATCTTTAAATAACCACCGCAATGTTCCTTCTCTTGCTATCTTCTACCGTTATATTCATGCTCACTGCTTTTTTGAACTTGAGAACTACATACCTCCCCCCCTCCCGCGGCCTCTCTGCACAAGACTTTCTACTCATTCTCATCCCTATTCTGTCCATCTTCCTAATGCAAGAATTAATCAGTATCTTTACTTGTCGAGAGTTGCTTGGTATGGGAAAGGAGCCTGCATGGGAACTCGCGCGTGGTGACCTCCGGGAGTGGCGTCGTAGGGTGGGCGAGGCGACGCGCCCCCCGGCGTATGCCCCCAATGATTGATTGATTGATTTACTCTTTCATCCCTTTCACTGATAAACTCTGGAACTCTCTTCCTGTTTCAATTTTTCCACCTTCCTAAGACTCAAATCTTTTCAAGAGAAGAATGACAAGACACCTCCCGAACTAAATTGACCTACCCATCTTTCTTTATTATCTTACTGTCTTCTGTATAGGGACTGGAAACTAAGCGGGCTTTGTGTTACCTCTTTTTGTTGTGGCCTTGGCCACATGTAATTGTGGTCAATTGTGTAATTGTGGCCTATGTGGTATTGTGATGTAAAAAAAAGTTAAATTTTGTTTTTTCTTTCAGTTGTAATGTTTTAAATAATTTGAACATATACAACACAACAAGTTATTACGCAAATATAATGTAATTTTTTGTAATGTAATTTAAGTTTTTACAGATTATTATAATCAATAATACAACAATTTTTTTTTTTCTATTTTCAAGTTATGTTCATTACAGAAGAGTAATACCTGGTCAAAGACAAACAAAAATGTATCTTCTTCATCACTATCATCGGATAGATTACCGGTACTTGGAGTTATTATCGCAGCCACTAATTTGGCACTCGCCACAAGCGGTTGAAAATTGCATTCCATTACGCTTGCATGCACATCTTGAACATTTCGTCCTGCAGGAGCAGCGGATCATGTTGAGTAGATAATTTGGAACTGGTGTCCTGTCGCAGGCTCTAGGGTAGTATAAGTTATTCTTTACATACGAACCTTCCCATTATTCTGACACGATCTTCTTGTGAAGACTTCCAGATAATTATTGCAAAGTATGTGTGTAAGGTGTGGTACTTAGTGGACGCATCGGTAGGTGGCAAACGTTCGTGTTTAACATAAGAGTTAGCTGTAGAAGTTAACTGTAGCTGTAGTTAGCCTTTCAACTAAGATTCGATGACGTAGTGCGTTAGTGGATTCAAGTGTTTTTCAGCTATACAACAGAAGCATTGCCTTTCTTCCAGTGGCTTCAATGTCAGAGTGTTAGCAACAATCATAACATAATGTATTTGCAACTGAACGGAGTTCAGTCACCTATATCAGTGTGTCGAATGTTTTGGCTTTACATATCCCAAATAATATAGATGTGCTATCATAGCCCATGAAAGCATGAACAAACAGGCGATACATGCAATTGTCATTGCCTAACAATGATTGAATGCTGATATTTCATACACTTGATTAGAAGATGGCCCCAGTCTTATGGCGATAGTACAACTTGAAACCACTGTCCTTGGCATGGTACAGGAGGAGAATCAGCAAGTCGGTGTCCTCCCCTTTTAAGAACATAAGAACATAAGAAAATAAGAAAGCTACAAGAGGCCGTGATATCTACACGAGGTAGTTCATGTTACTTAACACTACCTACATCCACCTTTCATCCCCATCCATGAAAATATCTACCCTTCTTATAAAGCTCCCTAATGACTCCGCACTAACTACCTGTCTACTTAATGCATTCCAATCATTTACCACCCTATTTGTGAACCAGTTTTGCTCTATTTCTTTGAATAAATCTACGCTTTTCCAGCTTGAATCCATTACTTCTTGTTATATCATGGTAAGAATTTTTCCTACATCTCCTTTATTGTATCCCTTTATCCACATAAAATCTTATATCAGATCGCCCTTTACTCTAAGCCTCTCGAGTGAGAGTAATTTTAATAGCTTCAATCTCCTCTCATAACTAAAGTTACGCATCCCCTGTATAATTTTGGTCATCATTCTCTACACTGATTCTAACAAGGCTATATCCATCCTATAATACGGAAACCAAAACTGAACCACATAGTCTATGTGAGGTCTGACTAGAGCCAAATATAGCTGTAAGGGGAGCGGCCGGTCAGAATATGACTGAAAATCGGAGAAATTCACAAAATTTCTATATTTTTTCCTCAGCTTCGTACACCCTTTGAGAAACTAAATACGAAGTATTTCATAAAAATTCGCCTTAGTTGTTATTATATGGGTGTGTTATGGACAGCCCCCACCCATCCCATATGTTTCATGCTATTTTCTCTACCTTTTTTTTTACTATTTAAAAAAAAAATATTACTCTCGAAAGTAACAAATAGCATCTGTCGTAGGTATGGGAAAAACAAAACAAAAACAAAAACCAACAATTATGGGATGCCCATGAAGGTTTCTAAGCAAAAACTTGGCAATAATGAGTAGCTTGGGCAACTCTGATACCCTCGCTTAGTGAGATAATACCTTGACTCATGCTGAGGCAGGGGGGGACCAGGAGCCTGAAGACTAAAGATTTTATACCAGAACAAGAACATATATGATTGAATGTAAATAAATCTTGTTTTATATGGGTTATAGCTCATTAAAAAAAAAGTAATGCCATTATATCACTTACTGATGCTTGTTCACAGGTATTCAAAAACGTTATTGTCCCGTATCTCAAAACATAAGTTTTTTACATTCAAATTATATCTCCTTGTTTAGTTTTGGGCCAATTTCAATGAAAAAAATACACAATATGCCCAAACCTGATAAAATGAAGTTATGAATTGTTTTTCTTCATATTTGACAGAGTAAAATTGTCAAATATTTTTTTGTGTGTTTGAGTGGAAAAATGGGATTGAAAATTGGAAAACTCTTATCCTGCAAACCATTCATTTTTACTTATTTATCTCTTCATAACTTTGATGGTCTGAACAAAGTTCTTGTACCAGATTTTTTCATTGGTGTAGGCTAATTATCATAGGAGTAGATACCATTTCAAAATAACCCCCACAAAAAAAAAAAATAGTATATTGGGAAGAATACAAAAGCCACAAATTATTTTTCTTGGTCTACAATGTTGTACATTGTGTCCCTAATTCATGGTATATATATCATAACCTTAGCCCAATAAATGAAAAAAATCCCATAAAAAACGACCGCTCCCCTTAAAAATAACCTCAGCACTTCTACTTTTAACACTCTTGGTAATGAATCCTAACACCCTATTAGCTCTATTTCAAGCCTCAATACATTGTTTCCTAGGACGGAGGTCTGACGGAGGGCTCACCCTCACTCCCAGATCTTTCTCACCTTTTGATCTTTTCAGCGATACATTGCGTGTGTTGTATCTATTACCAAGATTTGTTCTACCAACATTAATTACGCTACACTTATCGATATCAAATCCATCTGCCACCTGACTACCCATTCATTAAATTTATCTAAGTCTCCCTGCAATATGTTTACATCAGACTGTGATCTAATGATCCTACCTACCTTAGTGTCATCAGCAAACTTGCTGATATCACTGCTAATCCCACTATCTAAGTCGTTGTTGTAAATCAAAATTAGTAATGGACCCAAAACAGACCCTTGTGGAACCTCAATTATTACCTGCCTCCATTCAGATTTATAACCATTAATTGTAGCCCTATGTTGCCTATCACTTAGCCAAGACCTAAACCAACGAAGAACCTTCCCATCTATTCCATGAGCTTTAACCTTATTTAAGAGTCGATCGTGTGGTACCCTGTCGAATGCCTTACTAAAGTCTAGGTATATATCACAATCCTCATCATAATCTGTTGTCCCATAAACCTTCCTATAAGAACTCAATAAATTGGTGAGACATGACCTACCCTTGGTGAATCCATGTTGTGAACCATTTACCAAACTATAGCTTTTATTAATGCTCTGTAGTGTGTTTTGCAATAACAAATTCCAATAATTTACCTACCACTAACGTTAGACTAACCGGTCGATAATTTTACATTAGTCCTCTATCACTCTTCTTAATTTGGGGACTACATTTCCTGTCTCCATATTATCGGCACCTCCCATATATCAACCGATTTCCTAAAAACGTGCACTAAGAACTCACTACAACTTCCTTGCATTATATTAATACTCGGATATATTAATACTCTTTTAATACTGGGATAATCATCATCTGGCCCTGTTGACTTAAAATTATTCATTATATCTATACCCTCTTCTACCATTTCCCTGGTTATCACAATATCTTTGTGTTTTTCATCATCGCTTCTTCTAAACATCTGTTTATTATGAGATACCATCTGTATATCCTTCTGAGTAAAAACACTTATGGAATAATCATTTGAAATTGTACATATATCATTATCAGAACTTACAATCTCACCCTGCTCTATTTTTAACGGTCCTACTAAATCCCTAGTTTTTGCCTAAAAGACCTGACAAAATCCCTTAGGGTCGCTCTTTGCCAGGCCAGGGACCTTAATTAATTTCATTATCCTTTTGGGGTCGTTTTTCCTTGATCTTATCGCCCTGTAAGGATTTTTTTTATTCTGTCCTATAATTTAACTCCTTACAAATATTATATAATCCTCTTCAGCACCGACCTCACTGACACCTGTATCCATCCTAACCTCCGACACCATTTTTTTTATCCATCCTACACCTCTAATTAATCCCCTCCAGGTGTTTCTTAATCCTGCATAATTAGCTTTTCTGAAGTCAGGTACTCTATGCATATTAACACTTTAATTTCCTACTTTCCATTTTAAGCAAAACCATATTTTACTATTTTTGCTATTACCTAAATGACCTCCAACTTCCAGCCTATCCTGTTCCTATCCTGTCCCTATCCTGTTCCAGCCCAACTGCTCCTATATCTTCCCAGTTTGTTAGTAATAAATCTAAAATATTATCTCCCCGAGTTGGCTCCTTGATTGCTTGCCTTAGCAAGTTATCTTGAACTAGATTTAACAATTCTTCCGCGTCATTGTCTCATACAATTAAATCACAGTCTATGTTCCTAAGATTGAAGTCTCCTACCACGCATAATCGATTATATATACAAGCCTTGCTTATTTCTTGCCATATAGGAACTGAATCCTCTTTACTTAAGTTTGGAGGCCTATACACAACACTTAAAACCATTTTCTCAGTTACCTCCGTAACCTCAATCCATAATGACTCTATGATATCATCTGTTTTTATCATTATTAACACAACACTGCAATGTATCTCTTGCATAAAGTGCAACTCCTCCACCTCGCCTGCCTAACCTGTCATTGTGGAATAACTTATACCCAGCTATCTCAACTTCCGGATTAAATACCTTGCCTGGTATACTTAACCATGTGTCTGTTAATGCTATAAATCAAAATCTTGTACACCAGTTATTCCTCTCAGTAAATCTGTCTTGTTTAAAAGACTACTACGTATGTATTATAAACCTTTAAGTTACTCCTCTTCTTCTTAAAAGTTTTCGTTATAGCTTTAACTAAAGCTTAAATATGTATAACCTTAACAAAGATATTATTATTAAATATTATTAATAAATATAATGAATATAATTAATAATACATTAAGGTTATAATAATAATAAAAATATACTTTAACTATAGCATAACTTAAATTTTTTTAATTAGAGTTTCTAATTGTTAATATTTTAATTTTTTTCGAAAAATTGAAATTATGTATTATTTGTCTTCTTTTTTTTCAATTTTTTTTTCCCTATTTTTATATATATTTATTTAATTACCTATATATATATAATTTTGTTACGTCTTTGTAATTTATTTATTTATTTAGACTACTACTCTTATTTCTTATTTCTTATTATATATTTTTTTCATTGCATTATTTCTTCATTGATCACGCTTTATTGATTCCTTTTCTTCATCACCTAAGTAGTCTAGTGTGTATTTCTTGATCTAAATATTTATTTATTCTTATTTCTTTCACTGACTTTTTTTTCTTAATTCTGCATCATTTCTTTTTCTCATTAATTTATTCATTTATTCCTATTTCTTTATCATTTTTTGAGATATTTTTTCTTGTCTATTCATTATTTTATCATTTATTTATTGCATTAATTACTTTCTTAATTTCTTTTTCTTTAACTCCATGTTGTATAATTTATTTAGTTAATTAACTTCTATAGGTAAAATACATCTTATACAGGCCTCTAGGTAAAGGAGGCGGCGAGGATCTTGTTCCTTTTCAATTATCGTGGTGTTTTTGTTAAGGTCATCTCTTGTCAAGCGGGAGCTGTGCATGGTGTCATAATGGTTCTTGATAGACCCATTATTCAGGTGACAAGTAAGACGCCTCGTCAGTCTAGTCCGCGTCATACCGATATAAGAGTGAGGTCCACATTCTTCACTGTCACAGGTGGGTTGGTAGATAACGTTGTCTTCTTGAAGGGAAGTCATGGTCACGTTGGGGGTGTTACGAAGCAGAAGATGGGTAGTTTTCCTGGTTTTGTAGTAGATGATGAGAGCGAGGGATTTTTTGGGTCAGTAGGATGAACGTTGCAGTGTATTATATCTTTTATAGACTTCTCATCCGTCTTATAATCAAAAGACATATGGCTTTTATAGAAAAGCTTGATGGGTTCACCGGTGGTGGGAGTTGTGGTGTCCTGGTTAGTATACCATTTGTCTATAATTCTCTTAGTGACGTGGGCCATATCAGAGTTAGAGTAGCCGTTGTTAATAAGTACTTGGGTAACGCGCTCAAGTTCTTGGTGGGCGTCTTTCTAAGTAGAGCAGTGAGAGAGAGCTCGTCTGACATAAACGCTGATGGTGGAATGCAAGTAACGCTTAAGGCACTCGCTTTCTTCGTTAAGGCAGAGTCCCTTGTTAGTGGGTTTGCAGAATACTGTGGTCTTAAATCCTGCTGTCTCTGCACTAACGAGTATATCCAAGAAAGGGAGACGTCCGTTGGTGGCTTCCTCATAAGTAAAATTAAGCTTGGATTAGGCGATGAAACGATGTCTGAGGTCCTGCAGTTCTTGAAGGTCCTTAACTCGAACGAAGATACCATCAATGTAGGCGGCAGTAGAGCGAGGGGTGGTTGGAAGCTAAGGGCCTTGATTCAATCGTTCCCGTGTAAAAATTGGCGAACAGGACTCCGAGAGGGTTGCCCATTAGGGTGGAGTGAAAATAGGGGTAAAAAATAAAATCACAGATTTATTGTATGTAATACCTACCAAAAGTTGCCAAGAGTATTACATATTAATTACATATATATATATATTTATATTGATATGAGTAAATTTTCTGTCCTATACCATCTGTGTTTTACCAACCTTTGAAACAAATGACACAAATCCTTGGCTCTCATTTTATTATAGAGTAAAATATACAATTATACATTATAATTATGAAATGTAAAATTGTACATAGGCCTAACCCAATATGTGCATTTTGCATATGATCCAATATGTGCAGCTTAATACAGCAAGCACAACAATTTTACAACAAATCTGAAAAGCTACTGTGTGGTGCGATATTCACTCTTAGTGTTGGCATGATATATCGAGCATGTATTCTTGCTCAAATAAAAACATCCTGCTTCTTGACGAACAACAGCTATTGATGCCTCTGTGACTGCCTTTACACACCTTTCCACTGCTTGTGTATGACATGGAAAACGTGGAATTTCAATGGCATGAGTTGTTTCGTTACGAATCAAGCTTTCCAGGTCAGCATCTGAGATTGATTTTGTGATTGGAGGTTCAGTCAGGACACACTTCTGCCAGTCAATCTAATCAATGTAATCTTCGGCATTGAGATTGAGAGATGGTATTTGAAAACATCTGATGCCACGTTGACGTGTCTTGGAGGCTCGAGCTCGCATGATTCGTCGAACACCCAGCTCCCTGATATGTTGTCGTTCGTTCGTCGTTGTCGTCGTTCGTTAACCTGTTTAGCAAAATGTTCTCAGGGTGGCCAAAGTAGCCATTTCGCTGAATAACTGGATCAATTACATTTTTCTGATCTTGCGACATATATCGTAACTTCTTAATCTGCATCCAAAGGTGCTTAGAGCCATCCTTGCATGAAGGTTTGGACTTGATTATGAACCAGACTGGAGCGTAAACCTTAAGAATGAATTCATTAATTGTTTTCAGATTATCGATACGTCTTTCTGACGCATAACTCGATTGGTCAGTGTGACCCAGCGGGACATAACGAGTTTTCCTGGCTGACGATGTGACAAAGAGAAAGAGCAATTGCCAGTGATTACTGCTTGGGAAATATCCATTAAATACTGCTGATCCGAACTCAGATCTTCAAAGCTGACATCCGGAGATTCACATGTTATTGGCTCCTAAGCAACAATTGACATTTCCTCACAATTTGCCAATACGGAACCGATTGGCCATGAAAAACTTCTTGGTCCTGTCGTGCAACCATCCAGATGTAGGAACAAATGACGTATGTGGAACTTCATTAGCATGGAGAAGGCAAACAAACCATTGCATAGGACGTTTGACATGTTCTTCAAGGAGTCTTATAACGCCGTCCTTCTTCCCTGTGTTCACTACAGTGCCATTACACCCAATTACCACCAGCTTCTGAACGTCTATGCTATTCTCACCAAGAGAATGGAAAATGGACAGATTTATGTTTGCAGAACTGCCACTTTCAGTTTTGATGTGACCGAGATAGTTGGAGCCAGGCTCCTGTACCAGTGTAAGCGGCCGGGGAGAGCTGCAAAATGTGTGTTGTCACCAAATTGTTTAAAAAATAATAAAGCATTGTAAGAAAAAGCGTGAAAAAGTGAAGATAAAGTGAGTACTAGTATAAAGTGAGTACTAGATTCATATGCAATTTGCAATTTCGGTAGAGAGCAGAAAATACTGGTTTTAGAATGTCAGATTTTACATGCTATACATGTGGGACAAGTGTCAACTTTTAGGGGGTATTACATGTCATAATAAAAAAATTCATTTTTGCACTCCACCCTACTGCCAATCGCTATACCATCGATCTGCTGGTACATTAGACCACTAGGGCAAAGGAAGAGGGCTTCTTTCGTGCAGAGTTATAACATTGTCTTTAAGGCAATCTCTGGGATGTCGAGAGGCTTGGTGTCTTCACTGCGATACTCATCTTTGATCGCGTTTATCGCAGTGAAGACAGTGAAGACTACCGGCTTAGCCGTTTAGCTCCGCACAGACCTTCTTCTTTGACCCGCCAAATTGCTACATAATCTGCCTCCCCTGCCTTCACAATTCAGATCAAGCATGAAGATGGCACAAGATAGTTCCGAAACGTCGCAACCATAGGATAACTTCTGAATAAATTATCAGAAGAACCTTGGAAGAATTCCTTGGGAAATACACCCGCTATACACATCCCGTCTCTGTCACAAAACTTGCTGTCTAGGTACCTAATCTGACTGTCCCCAGCAACCAAGATTTTACCTTCGGGTAGGGATGTATCGTCAACCTTTTTATCCTTTACCTCCTCTTCCTCCACTTGCAGTCCCGAGAGTACCTGAAATGAATTCATTCACACTACGTGGTCATTGTTTACATTCTTGTGGTTAGGACGCACCCCTCCATAATCTATCATCTTCCATCCTCCATTCTCAGGTGACTTACTAGGAATGCTACCCTTACCATTCCCAGCATGCAAGCCACCCTTCCAAAACTCTGGTGCCCTTCCAGTTACGTCTCTCGCATGTGCCCCACCAGCCAGTTTACTTGGACCGACACACTCACACTTAAGCTATCGGATCTCTATCTCCTGTTTCTTCACAACACTTTTCAAATCGTTTACTTCACTTACAAAACACAGTTTCAGGTCTTCAATCAACTCGAGTATAGCCTTAAGTGCTCTATCACAACCTCCTTTGCACTCTGCCTCAACCAATATATCACTCTCTAACACACTCGAAGCTACCTGAGACCCGATCACTCCACTCATGACACCCTCAGTAAGTTGCTTTGAGGCTGCCAACCTCATCCTCTTCCTAGACCTCAGTCACGTCACAATAGAGAGAGGCACATAAAACACGTCTTGTCGCCACCATTGCGAGACAGCAACTGAGGAACTGTTGCAACTTTTGCAACATGCAACATTTATTGTTGTAGTTGCATTTTCTAATGAGCAAATAACTCCAGCAAGAACGATGTCCACATCAGCATTACCAACTGCGTTATGAAAAGCACATCCGTGCTTCTTCAACATCTCACCTACTAGGGAAATTAATGTTTGCTTGTTGTTTTCATTAGCAAATAAGTGTTCCTTCTAGCCAACAAACTTCATGGTTGAACTAAGTTTCACATTTCTGCTTGTCTTGGTGCTGCGTCTTCTGTGGGTCATGTGGGTTCTGTGGGTCATCGTAGGAGAGCTGATGTAGCAATAAAAAACAATGATTGCTTTTCCATATGTTTTCAGAATGAAATCGGCATATGAGTTGGCGATGCTGTCATATGTTTCATCTTGACGCCAGGAAATACGATGTAGTATAGATCCACCATCCAATACGTACTGGTATGAGCACTGAATTTATCGAACTTCGTCCATGCGTAAAGTGTCAATGTATTTTATTATTGCCTGAGCTAGCTGAGACTTATTGGGTTTCCTCAAGATACTTAGTGATTTGAACAATGGAGATGGATATACACACAATCCGTAACATATGCTAAGTTTATGATTCATGTCTCCGCCAGTGGCAACAGTCAACATTTTCTGAAACAGCAATGCAGGGTCTATTTATATATCTGAAGCATATGTGATCACATCGGTAAAAGCAGATCCTAGTGTTTTCGCTTTGTCAGATATTTTGGGAGAATATGTAAAGGCTTGTTTCCCAATTATTTTTACGACAATGTTCGTACCGATTGAATGCAATTGATGAGCCTTAACTCTAGGATCAACACTTAGCCCTGTTACAATGTTACAGATACCCGAGGTATTATTGAATGGGGATAAGCATTCCAGACGTTCAAGCACTTTCTTCATGTCATTACTGTTTTGAGTTGTCTACTTCCCCTAATTTTATTGTGCTTGTGCTGTTAATTATTTGCCAACAAAACTCTGGTGTATTTCTACATTGCTATGTTATAAGTGGAACACAGAGGCAATAGAAAAGAGCCACGTTGTCCTTTGAATGTCTGTAAATCCACTTCCGCGTGTTAGTCCGCCTCTGCTTTCCAGGGAACGCATTATTACTTGCTCTATCACCAGGTATGTGCCGAATCCGGTCCATAAACGGTCGCCTTTTCTTACCACAAACTTACCTTCCTGGAACATCTAGTCAACAGCTGAATTTTCAAAAGGCAAACATAACATTATCTGCAGGTACAGGTACATATATTGATTTCAAGTAATTGTGATGTCCGGCTGCTGCAATTATGCATATGGGATAGTCTCCAGCATAGTTTTCACTTTCAAATCCCACGAGCAAGTTCTGTCTGCTGTTATCAAGGAACGTGCAATGATGATAATTCGCTGATCTTCCAACCAGAGTTGACTTGTTTGCGAAGTAGATTGTAGGTCCGTTTTCTTCGCATCCAAACTGGTAGCAATCTGATCCAATGCATTCAATGTTTCTACATCCGCAACGGATTGTTTGGTGGTCATAACATCGTCGAGCAGGTCACAAGCCTCCCTATGGAGGTCATGAGGAGTTCCAACTTCATTACAAGGGAAAACGTCTGCGACTAGTAAGGTACTAAGAGCTGCATCTACTATCATATGACCACGTATCACTCATATCATGAAACAGCTTTTCCAGAAGTCATGTGTTACACGGCATTTGGTCCGTATATATATTTATTGAATTACTTCAGACAATCCTGAACCATTCATAAGAATACCGACTGTTCCCTGAAGGTTCATTAGAGTGTGAAATGATCATTAATTAATTGAAACAATATCCAACATATATTTCTGTTCATTGATGATTTGGAGAGCTTTCCAGAAGAAAGGCTGATCAAAGGTAATAATGCATAGGACTTTCTGATCGCGTGTTACCTTGTTCAAATAAAGTAATGTCGAAAATATGCAGGTCATGTCAGTTGGCGACATATACATGGCGACATGATGGGAGGAACGTGATCGACGCCACACCTGGATGTGAGACACTTGATCCACCGTAAACTGCATGCATTGTTCCAGACCAGCCTGGACCTGATCTTTCTGCTGATGATATCTGTCAGAAAAGACTAAATTGTCTAATGGTGGCAGTGGGTACTGGAAGTTCGCGAAATGAGATGTGTCGCATGTCCCTTAATATGCTTATCGTGTGTCTATATTCCCTGATGTCAACGGTTGCAATATTGTTAATGTCATTGTCACCAACATTACGCCTGTGAGTAGAAGGGTGGGTCTTGATCTTCTGAGTTATTGCGGCAATTATACCCATTCCATAAAAGGTATATATGCTCCCCATACAAAGTGCAAACATTATGATCGACGTTATCTGCTGCTAGAAGGACTGCAGTGTTTCCATCAACAGTAAAAGAGCCAGACCCACTTGCAGGCGCTGCGTTTCTTTCGAATCTTGTTACTTCTGGATACGACGAACAGTAACCCATCTGATGAAGAACGTCAATAAAGTAACTTGACCTAAGGTTGTGGTATAGCTGAAGCAACAAACCGAGCTGTGGTGTACATAATACTCTTCTATGACGGATTGTTGGAATAATGCTCTGCCCAACTGCACCTATATTTTTTAAGCATTCCTGTCATGCAAATGTTTTTGATAATAGCTATTTCAGACTGTTGGGAATGCAATCGAGAGCACTAACTGCAATGGTGTCATTTGGAGATGGATACATATATTTTCTAGGCGAGTCGACAGACTTGATATCACTTCTGATTATTTTTGCAGCAGCTTCTACTAGGTAAATTATGTATATATATATATATATATATATATATATATATATATATATATATATATATATTTTACATCACAAAGGACTGGCCAAGGGCACAACAAAAATGGGTAACACAAAGCCCGCTTAGTTGCCACTCCCTAGAAAGAAGACAGTAAGATAATAAAATAAAAAAGAAGGGTGAGCCAATTTAGTTCGGTAGGTGTCTTGTTACTCTTGTTTTGAAAAGATTTAAGTCATAGGAAAGTGGAAAAATAGAAACAGGAAGAGAGTTCCAGAGTTTACCAGTGAAAGGGATGCAAGGGTAAAGATACTGATTAACTCTTGCATTAGGAAGATGGACATAATAGGGATGAGAATGAGTAGAAAGTCTTGTGCAGCGAGGCCGCGGGAGGGGGTGAGGCATGCAGTTAGCAAGTTCAGAAGAGCAGTGAGCATGAAAATAACGGTAGAAGAGAGCAAGAGAAGCAACATTGCGGCGGTGATTTAAAGATTGAAGACAATCAGTCAGAGGAGAGGAGTTGATGCGACGAAAAGTTTTTGACTCGACCCTGTTTAGGAGAGCTGTATGAGTGGATCCTCCCCAAACATGTGAGACATACTCCATACATGGGCGGATAAGGCCCCTGTAGAGAGCAAGCAACTGGGAGGGAGAAAAAATAGGACGCAGACGCCACTGGACACCTAACTTTTTAGAAGCTGTTTTAGCAAGAGATGAGATGTGAGATTTCCAGTTCAGATTTTTAGTAAAGGATAGTCCTAGAATGTTCATTGTAGAAGAAGGAGACAGTTGAGTGTCATTGAAGAAGAGGGGATAGTTATCTGGTAGGTTTTGTCGAGTTGATAGGTTAAGAAATTGGGTTTTTGAGGCATTGAACAAAACAAGGTTTGCTTTGCCCCAATCAGAAATTATAGCAAGAGCAGAAGTTAGGCGCTCGGTGGCATCTCTCCGTGAATCACTTAGTTCCTGTTGAGTTGGACGTCTAATAAACGACGTTGAAAAATGCAGGGTAGAATCATCAGCGTAGGAGTGGATAGGGCTTTGAGATAGACTTAAAAGATCATTAATGAATAATAGCATGAGAGTGGGTGATAGGACAGAACCCTGGGGAACACCACTATTGATAGATTTAGGAGAAGAACAATGTCCGTCTACAGTACCTGCAATAGAACTGTTTGAAAGGAAACTTAAGATGAAGGTACAGAGAGAAGGATAGAAACCGAATGAGGGTAGTTTGGAAATTAAATTGTTTTACGGAATCCGCCCTTTACGGAAACCGTACTGACGATCAGATAGAAGATTGTGAGCAGATAGATGCTTAAGAATCTTCTTATTAAGTATAGATTCAAAAACTTTAGAAAGGCAGGAAGTCAAAGCTATAGGACGGTAGTTTGAAGGATTAGAACGGTCACCCTTCTTAGGAACAGGTTGGATGTGAACAAACTTCCAGCAAGAAGGAAAGGTGGAAGTAGATAGACAAAGACGGAAAAGTTTGACCAGGCAGGGTGCAAGCACAGAAGCACAGTTTTTGAGAACAATAGGATGGACTCCGTCAGGACCGTAACCCTTCGGGAAACGAACTTCGGGAACTTAAGGCGGGAACCCAACAACGGAGGTAGTATGGCCAGCAACGACCTGCTCTCCGACTACCAAGATACTACTTGTCCTTACTACAGAAGCTACAAAGCCTCCCTCGGTAGGTAGTAAACGCGTAGGAAGGCGCTGACTGGCTAAGGCGAGTAATGACGTCATCAAGTTCGTCATCCGTCACCAGCCAATGACAAATAGTTTTTAAAACTTCTCGACCAATCACAAGCCAACGAGACATATTTCCGGGAAAGAATGGCATGCCAGCCTCTCCCCGCCTTCTCAAAAGAATGGCATGCCAGCCTCTCCCCGCCTTCTCCCCGCTTCCCCCGCCCTCTCCCCGTCCCCGTCATCTCAAACTAATTCTCGTTTTATTTGGAATGCTTTGCGTTGTAAGGAGTTTTAATGTACAGATAGTAAGATATATTATAAGTAAGGAGCCTGTGTTGCTAGTGGTTCAGTGGTAGAAGTAGTGTATGTGGGTTAAAATAGTGAATATATGTGTTATGAGGTGGCCCCGCGGCAAGAATTTTTCTCCGTCACTCACTGCCCCACCAGTCACTTCATCATAACTTCTTTAAATCACCCTTATTTAAGGTGACACACGGTGCTACATTGATTTAGATAATGACACTGACACGTGTATATAGCATCTCACCATAATCACTATGTTGTATAATAACGAGTAATAGGACGTTTAAGCCTGCCAAACCTATCGTGGCGGAGGAGCGGGCTTGCCCCGCCCGCCCCTTCTCTCAAAACCCACCGTCATCCGCCTAACCTGTGCCTTCCTGAAGAAGACAGTCAGCTCCTACGCCTGTGATAGCACCACAGGATATCACCAGTGATCATAGGATTCCTCCAAGGGTCCTCGCTCTCCAAATAAATAATTACCAAGGAGATCTGCGCTGGCGGAGCAGCGGGCGGCGGCCGATTCCTGCCCCACCGCTATCACAACACCCCGTTATCAGCTGTATCTGTGCCTTCCTGAAGAAGTCAGGTCAGCTCTCACGCCTGTGATAGCACCATAGGATATCACCAGGGATCATAGGATTCCTCAAAGGGTCCTCGCTCTCCAAATAAATAATTACCAAGGAGATTTCCGCTGGCGGAATTGCGGGCGGCGGCCGATTTCTGCCGCCCACACAACACTCCGTTATCAGCTGTACGTGTGCCTTCCTAAAGAAGTCAGGTCAGCTCTCACGCCTGTGATAGCACCATAGGATATCACCAGGGATCATAGGATTCGTCAAGGGGTTCTCGCACCCCTACTAAATATTACCAAAGACATCTCTCTTGGTGTTGACATCCACCTCACGGGCTTCATGCTGCTGCTGCCGAAACCCGCGCTGCCAGACGTGGATGAGTCCTTTGCTTGTATTTCGTCTCTTTACTCATATGTAAATGAATAATAGCCATCCAAATGTAATTATATGTCTACATTCACCTAGAAAAATGGTATTTCATAGCATACTAAGCAATAATAAGCGAGCCTGCAGACTTCCTACCTCTGCTAATAACAGTCTCGAGCAGTCGTTGGCCAGTCTGCACGTTTACTACCAAACCTACTACTTTTCCACGCTGTGGGTTCGTGTTACTACCGACGTCGGACTTCCTACCCAAAAAAGGTAATAAAGTGCTTCGTGGCTTCCGCCCCGAGGATCTAGGCCAGAAAGGGCAAACAAAAACATCATGACGAAGGATCTTAAAGACAGGCATAATATAGTCAGAGGGTGGAGGAGAAGGAGGAACAAGCCCTTCATCAACCAGAGTGGAATTTTTAGCAAAGGTTTAAGCGAAGAACATAAGAACATAAGAAAATAAGGAAGCTACAAGAGGCCGCGAGGCCTACACGTGGTAGTTCCTGTCACCTAACACTACCTACATCCACCTTTCTTCCCCATCCATGAACCTATCCAGCCCCTCTTTAAAGCTCCTTAAAGACTCCGCACTAACTACCTGTCTACTGAGACCATTCCATTCATTCACCACCCTATTTGTGAACCAGTTTTTCCCTATTTCCTTTCTAAATCTACGCTTTTCCAGCTTGAATCCGTTACTTCTTGTTCTACCCTGGTTAAAAGCCGCAAGAACTTTTCCTACCTCTCCTTTATTAAATCCCTTTATCCACTTAAAAACTTCTATCAGATCGCCCCTTACTCTGCGTCTCCTCTCGAGTGAGTGTAATTATAATAACTTCAATCTCTTCTCATAACTAAAGTTACGCATCCCTTGTATCATTTTGGCCATCCTCCTCTGCACTGTTTCTAACAAGGCTATATCCATCCTGTAATATGTAGACCAAAACTGAATTACATAGTCTAGGTGAGGCCTGACTAGAGCCAGATAAAGCTTTAGAATAACTTCCGCACTTCTACTTTTAACACTTCTGGTAATGAATCCTAATACTCTATTAGCTCTATTTCTGGCCTCAATATATTGTTTCCTAGGTTGGAGGTCTGGGTTCACCCTCACTCCAAGATCTTTTTCACC
Source organism: Chionoecetes opilio (assembly GCA_016584305.1). NCBI lineage: Eukaryota > Metazoa > Arthropoda > Malacostraca > Decapoda > Majidae > Chionoecetes > Chionoecetes opilio. The sequence continues at coordinate 33,437 of JACEEZ010012393.1, read as the reverse complement.
TTCTGATCTTTTCAGCGATACATTGCTTATGGTGTATCTATTACCAGGGATTTTTCTACCAACATTCAAAACGCTGCACTTATCAATATTAAATTCCATCTGCCATCTGACTGCCCACTCGTTAAGTTTATCTAAGTCTCCCTGCAATATGTTTACATCAGACTGTGATCCAATAATCCTACCTACCTTAGTATCATCAGCAAACTTGCCGATATCACTGCTAATCCCACGGTCCAAGTCGTTGATGTAAATAAAAAATAGTAATGGACCCAAAACAGACCCTTGTGGAACTCCACTTGTCACCAGTCCCCATTCAGATTTATAACCATTAATTGTAACCCTTTGTTGCCTATTACTTAGCCAAGCTCTGATCCAAGGAAGAACCTGTCCATCTATTCCATGAGCCCTAACCTTATTTAAGAGTCGCTCGTGTGGTACTTTGTCAAATGCCTTACTAAAGTCCAGATATATTATATCATAATCCTTATCATTATCTGCCGTCTCATAAACTTTCCTATAAAATCTCAATAAATTGGTGAGACATGACCTACCCTTGGTGAGTCCATGTTGTGAATCATTGATCAAACTATGTTTATCTAAGTGCTCTCAAATGTTTTTTGCAATAATAGATTCCAATAATTTACCCACCACTGACGTTAGACTTACGGGTCGATAATTTGACTTTAGTCCTCTGTCTCCCTTCTTAAATATGGGAACAACATTTCCTTTCCTTCAGAGTTCAGCTTTAGAAGTAGATGAGACAGCTGTGGAGCCATCTGGGTGATGCATAGGAGGGAAAGATGTAGAAAAAAATTGTTACAGATGTTATTTGCTAGATGCCAGAAGTCACGAGAGGAATTTGATTCAGAAAGATTTTGACAGTTTCTATGAATGAAAGAGTTTTTGGTAAGTTGAAGTAAAGATTTGGCATGATTACGGGCAGAAATATACAGGGCATGAGTTTCAGGAGATGGATGCTTACGGTACCGTTTGTGAGCCACCTCTCTATCTCGGACAGCATGAGAACAAGCAGAGTTAAACCAAGGTTGACGGGCTTTAGGATTAGAGAACGTGTGTGGAATGTACGCCTCCATGCCAGAGACTATGATCTCAGTTATGCGCTCTGCACAAAGAGATGGGTCTTTGACATGGAAGCAGTAATCATTCCATGGAAAATCTGAGTAGTACTGCCTTAGGTCTTCCCACCTAGCTGAATTGAAATGCCAGAAGCACCTTCGCCTAGGTGGGTCCCGAGGCGGCACCGGAGCGATAGGACAGGTTACATAAATAAGATTGTGATCGGAGGAACCCAACGGAGAGAATAGTTTCACAGAGTAAGCAGAAGGGTTAGTAGGTAGGAAAAGATCAAGAATGTTGGGCAGCTCTATATTTATATCACATTCATTTGACTTTTTCTGATAATCTATAAGAATTTCATTAGCTGTCTCTCGTAGTGTTACAACATCTGCTTTCCAACTTCCACCTGATATTAGGAATTTGTATACGTGTAATAATAGTGTTGCAAGGTGTGTATGAATCGAACGTGGAAGACTAAGTATGGCACTAGGGTGTTAAAATGTTGGCGATTTCATAATGTTGTGTGCTGTGTGTGAGCTGCAAGCTGGTCCGGCCGGCGGAGCGACTGCATGGATGTAAGTGCTCTGCCCGCACTAACATGTACTCTTACACAGTATTATCAAACTACCATATGATATTTAGGAAAACTGAACATACCATCATCTTCACGAGACATTACTGCATATCATGAATAAAACAAAAAATTACAGTAAACTATACCTAGCAAAAGACTAATGTATACTGGACTTGTTACTCGCGCTCCGCGCCAACCCTCCCATGACCAGTGGAGGCCGATCGGCATGGTAAAAAAGTGTTTCCAACATCATCCCATTTCCCTTTCTTTGGTTATTAGTATAAAATATATACTGTTATCTTCGTAAAGGTTTGTTTTATAATATTATCAAATAAAATACAGTAAAACACACTAAAGAAATACCATTATGAGACTCTGAAGAAATATGCATTAACTTAATATTCACTTAAAGTTTTCGCCATTTAATATGTTGTGAGACAACATTTAACATGGAGCATATCAATAGAAGCGGATTTTCATTAGCTTTCCATTGATATATTTTGTTTTCTGATAAATAAAGTAGCACCATACATAGATTAGCGTTGACTAAAAAAATAACATCATCAATTGGATCGGCAAGTAAAAAAGTGTTCCATGAATACAGTAGACTATGGTTTATCAGTATAAATAATACACTGCTATCTTCGTAAATGTTTGTTCTATAATATTATCAAATAAAAACCATTAAAATACCCTAAAGAAATGCCATTATGAGAGACTGAAGGAATATGCATGAATTTAATATTCACTTAAACTCTTCGCCATTAACAATTTTATGAGGAAACTTTTTACATGAAATATATCAATTTAAGCAGAATTGTATTAGCTTTCCATTGATATATTTCGTTTACTGATAAATGAATTACCACCATGCAAACATTTGCGTTAACTAAATAACTAACATCATCAATCGGATAATTTTCCCGGTTGAAGCTGTTATGTATTTAGTTAACGCTAATTTATGCATGGTGATAATTCATTTATCAGTAAACGAAATATATCAATGGAAAGCTAATACAATTCCGCTTTTATTGATATATTTCATGTAACAAGTGTTTTGCTAAATACTATATTGCGAAGAGTTTAAGTGAATATTAAGTTCATGCATATTTCTTCAGTCTGTCATAATGACATTTCTTTAGTGTATTTTACTGTTTAATATTTGATAATATTATATAACAAATATTTACGAAGATAACAGTATATCATTTATACTGATAAACCATATAAGGGAAATTTCTTCCACTATAAATAGCCCAAACTGAGTAGCAAGTCTAGAGTCTAGTATACAGTAGTCTTTGACCTAGCATAAAATAATGAGAGCAAAATGAAATAGTGTATACACATCTTTTTTCCCACCTTTTTCGATTCAACTCCTTCTTTTTACTGTAATTTTGCTTGCATTAAATTTTCACTCACAGTCTTGGAGTCAGCACACCTTTCCGATTATGATGGTATATAACACGTCCCAATACAAAGATATGTAGGTGGTTAAAAATAGCAATGAACATCAAACTTGTGGGAGAACAGCTTTTCGCTGGGGCGAGCGTTGCATACCTAGCCTTGGTGGTGGTGAGGGAGGGAGGCACACAAATTCTTGTTTCAGCTGAAAAGTGTTCATGCCTTGTGATTGGTCGAAGCTGTCTAAGCGGCGCTCATACAGGCAACGTGATTGGCTAGTAGAATTTTCGGGCAAAGACCAAGACCTAAGGCGCTGGAAGTGTAAGGCAAGGCAAAGGCGCCTGAAATATCGTATCTACATAGGTCTTAGCAGGCACCTTAGCCGGGCCGTAACATGGGCGCCTGAAGACGGTTAAGGCGCTCAGTGCGCCTTACATCTAAGGCACTTCTCAGCATCTCTCCCCTGAACCCTAGGAGATACACATCTCAAGCCAAGAAGCCTCACTGCCCATTTGGGCTGGGTTTCCTTGGTGCAGGATGTACTATGGGTTCGGTACCCGTATGCTATTGTGCTGGAGATACTGAATACACTAGTTGAAGTAACAGTTCAACTGAATGCATCTCTAGTGTAGCTTGAAAAGGACCTTCCGAAATACACAAAATATTTGAGAAAGATAGTTACACTTGTGTATACAAGGGTGGAATATATTAATGACACAATTAGCCTGGCCTTGGAAAATTATGATGGGTTAGACACAACTAACCGCACAAAACGAGGTTTGATTGATGGGATTGGGCAATTATCTCGCATGTTATTTGGAAGGCCTTTGAACGAGGACGTGGAAGAACTAAGGGAGAAATATAACCAACTGACCTATGCAGTTTCTGCTAATCGCAAATATATACATTTAAATTGCTTGAAAATTGCAAAGCTTAAAAAGCATGTTGGGAATCGTGCGTTACATGCTCAAACTCTTAGGTCATCCCTTAACACAAAATTAACCAGCATGAAATGTATGTTTGCTTTTGATGTATTAATTCAAACCTTATCTTCACTAGATATTAATGTAAAATATTTGCTACATACTAACCAACAAATAATAATAAATGTGGTAGACGCAGCGCGTGGAAGGGTGACTGACTTCTCTATTTCCAGTTAACGACTTCATCAATGACTAGGCAATTGGGGAGACGATTATTTTTTGGCACCTTTGTTTGATTTACCTGGCATTCAGCATTTCTACCCTCTGTTGGAATCAGTGCTGACGTCGGAAGCCATTGTCATGTACGTTCCCTTCTCATCGGAACTATTTTTATGTAAATCGTGTAGAACCGTTTCATTTTTTTCTTTGAACAAATCTGCCATGATACAAAATTCAAGCAAGTTCAAAGGTGTTAGGAAATAAGAAATATTCGCTATACGCGATGGGTCTTTTTTTGTACGTTGGAACCTATAGCGCCTGAAGGCAATTATTATAATTTGTTCGTTGAGGCCTCAAGTGGTTGGCCCTGCACATTCTGGAGGGTCGTGATGGTTGGCAGGGTGGATTTTTATAGTGACACCTGTGATATATATATGAAGGTTTGTTTTCTGTGATGGTCAACCCTCAGTATAGCTTCATGCTGCCACCTGGTTGTTCCCTCCGCCGCACTTGAAGTCGCAGTCGAAAATACAGGAATACAGCATGTGGGTTTCTTCAGACACTCTGCAATGGATTTACAGTTGATCCTTGGTGGCCTTGAACTCAGGACCTTGTGCTGACATACCAGGCTCAACTGAGGCTCATGAATACCTCGTTAAAAATGGACGAAAGAGTTGCCCTCGGCAGGATTTGAACTCGGGACATCGAGCTCACCACTCCAAGACGCTAACCATTCGGCCACAACCTCCCCAAAATACTAAATTACCTGGTTAAGTGCCAAACTGAGTATCTAAACATGTACTTTTGTCGGGCATCTCTTTTTGCTTTCCTGCCTATAACTAGTGTAGGAGTTCACAAAATAGTGGACTCGGGAATATGCTTATAATGCCTTATCTATGTGTCTTATAACCATCTGGTACCTAAACCTATCTTTCGCAGTAGTATCTTCGGACATCAGTACTTCTTCTTTGCAAAAACTTAGTAAATGTGTGTAATATATCCTGAAGATTCTGTATATCAGGAGGTTTACGGTCACTTCGCAGTTCTTATTGTATGTTATCTGCGCTATGAAAAATTGCGAGCTTTCCCTGAAAAACGTCATGAAAGGTTCGTCTCTAATTTATATGCTCGTATATTTCTTATTGACACTTAAAAAAAGGTAAATTTTGCAAATATCAAATATTAACTAACACTCTTTCCGAGTATACCTTTTATAACTTCATGGAATTGGACTCTGCTTTACAGGTCTCCCTACCATTGTATTTCAATCTTTCTGTGGAGTTTCTTTATATGGTTGTTTCCATTCTCCTAATAATTATGAGTGATTCCTCTTTGCTGTGCCGTTAGGAAAGCCATATCTTTGTATAAAGTTAGTAGGGCAAATCTTAACCGAAATGCAGCTACTCACTAGTACATACACATGATTGCAACATAGTTAGGTACATGCCTGTAGGCGGGGGCGAGGCCGTGCCTGGGTAGGTGACCGAGCGATGATAGCATACTGGATAGGTAGGATTTCCTTGTAATTACTACACAATTATTTGATGCAATATTATCCTAACATGGTGCAATATCTGGGGGTGTAAAAATATATTATACCCCCCCCCTGGTACAGTTGCCACTGAGATGGTAACATTCATACGTCTATCATATTTATATTCTCATTACATATAAATAACAAAGATATTAATTATGTTATAGTATTACTCACTACACATTTACCATGTTAAAAGATTCTACATTATTGGAAGAAAAAATATATTTCTGGCTGCCAACCATCCACTCATGTGACACCACACGTTATTCCTCGCACCATCAACATTTGCTGACGGATGAAAAAAGGGAGGGAGAGACAAAAGCGTCGTGGCTGTGGTACGGTGTAGACGGTGTGAGAACAAATGACAGACACTCTAGAATATTCAAGTACGGCTATACTTACACGTTACGGTAATCGAGTGATAATTTTGTATACTGTTTATATATCTAATATACTATAGGAGTAACCGTGTGTCTGTCTGTCTGTGTGTCTGTCTGTTTTGGGTAGCCGAAACTGTAAATTCAATTTTGATGAGAGTAGGCTAAACAAATCGCAAATACATCGTAGGTGGTAAGCGGCTTGGTCCCATGTCGTTTGAATCCTTTTAAAGGGGGTTTTGGGCTAAAAACACTTTCAGGACTATTAGATTACAGGAAAAACTCTGCGGTAATGTCTTGCCGCATACCATAAATTCAGTAGACTCATGGACTTACCGTTTGTGTGCGTGTGTGTGTGTGTGTGTGTGTGTGTGTGTGTGTGTGTGTGTGTGTGTGTGTGTGTGTGTGTGTGTGTATATGTGCATGTATGTATATGTGTGTGTGTGTGTGTGTGTGTGTATGTGTGTGTGTGTGCATGTGTGTGTGCGTGCGTGCGTGTATGTGTGTGCGTGTGTGTGTGTGTGTGTGTGTGTGTGTGTGTGTGTGTGTGTGTGTGTGTGTGTGCATGTGTGTGTGTATGTGTGCTTGCAGGACAGACATGGGGCTGGGGTGAGGCAGGCGTGGAGATAGGTTAAGACAGGCGTGGGGCTGGGGTGAGACAGGCGTGGGGCTGGGGTGAGACAGGCGTGGGGCTGGGGTGGGGCAGACGTGGGGCTGGGGTGAGACAGGCATGGGGCTGGGGTGAGACAGGCATGGGGCTGGGGTGAGGCAGGCGTGGGGCTGGGGTGAGGCAGGCCTAGGGCTGGGGTGAAGCAGGCTACGGTGGTGGTAGGTGGCTACCCCAAGGTACTTTGACCAGTGACCAACGACAGCAACAACACGATTGGAGTTTGCACTCACATTGTTGTCTAATACTACTACTACAAAACTCAATACATGGGTCCGAAGGGCCCACAAGCACTTGTATACACTAGAGGAAATAAATGTTTTCTGTATAAACCTAAATACATTAAAAATATAACATTATTTGCCTTTCTCTGCTTGAGGTCAACGCATCAACTACTGGATATTCCGATTTAAGTATTAGCATAAGCTGCTTACAAATCGGTTTCGATCATTACTCGGGGACTGATATATTATAGAGTATATATTAGAGGATACGTAAGAAACAAGAATATGTCAAATGCCAAGTTCATCTGTAATCATCCTTCAGTATATTTTTCATCGAACTTACGAACGTAGTCATATTGAAGAAAAAAAACAGAGAAAGGAACACCTATGTATCTTATATATGTACTTTAATGTCATACATAAGATTACTATTTCACAAATAACCCTCTATATTTACAGGTTCAGCTTATTTTCATATTTGCCGTACACTTCTCAAGGCTGCCAGATGGTGCGAACAGCTTCTTGGAAAGATATCATGTACCACTCTTTAAAAATACTACCCTCCTCACTTTTCCCAGAAAAATTTTCAAAGTGAGTAGATTTCAACTCTACAAATACTACGTTATGTAATTCAACTTGAAACTGTATTTTACATCAATGAAAAAATATATGCAAATATAGTCAAACCCTTTGTTTTGTTTATGGCTTCAAGTTTCCACGGTGCTAATGTGAACGTGACTGTGCTCCCTTATGCTCCGTACTGGGAGGAGTCTGTGAAAGAGACCGAAGACGGCCACTTTGTTAAGACCTACTCGGGCACGGACTATCAGCTTCTCTTCACAATGTCCACAACTCTGAACTTCACAATAAATGTTGTTCCAGCAGCTACATGGGAAGAGGTGATGAATTTATACCACCTACTAAGCCTTGATATTTTTTTTACATTTTTTTTAGTTTCAAGCGATGAGTAATAGTTTGCTTTTAAATAAGGACTCAAAATTTGGAGCTGTGATATTGAGTATATAGTAAATGGAAGTTTGCTATATTTTCAAGAAAACAATAATAACATAATAATTTAATTTCTTAATAAATTACTTATTTAATCATACTTATCTAATGAACTTTACTATAAATGTAATTTCAGCAGCACCATGGGAGGAGGCGATGAATTTATACCACCTACTCAGCCTTGGTCATTATATATTATTATCATTTTTTGAAATTGAATTTCAGGCAAGGAGTAATAGTTAGCTATTAATTAAATAAAGACTTAAAATTTGAACATGTGATTATGATTATAAAGTAAATGGAGGTTTTCTTTACTTTCAAGACATCAATAGGAATATAATCATTTGATTTCCTTATAACATATTTATATAATAGTGTTTGTCTACTAATTGAGAACTGTACATTGACTCAAAAAATATAGATAGATAATGTTGTGGACGTGTTAATTTGATAACAGCCTCAGTTGCCGGGGATAACATAGATCCATGAAGTTTTCAATTTATAGTATCGTTTGCGGTGGCTTGGCAGGTTAAACACCTAGTGGCACAACGGGTGGCCTTCATGTCGCCGATGCATCACGTCCCGGTGGCTCAGCGGCTGGCACTGCACGATTTTTCCTACGGGTATGAATACGGCTCCTTTACCTTCTCTGCAGCCACGCCATCACTTCAACCTCGGTGGCAGAGTCTATACTATCCCCTCTCAAACTATGTATGGCTGGCCGTCCTAGCAGTACTGTTCTTCGTTCCAGTGTCATTCTACGTTGTAAGTGTGTGTGTGTGTATGTGTGTGTATGTGTGTGTGTATATATAATATATTATATATATATATATATATATATATATATATATATATATATATATATATATATAATATATATATATATATATATATATATAGTTGGTATTCTTAGGTAGATACATCTTGACATTTCAGGGTGACAAAGACACTCGTCATTCTTGGGGTTGTTTATGCGCAACGTTTCGCCAAAAGACACTTGGCATCATCAGGCTAAAATAGTTAAAAAATTAATATACCATAATGCTAAAAAGCGAACATCTAAAAGAATTTTTTTTTAAACAAAAAAGTAATCCTATATTATCTAAAAATACTAAATAATAAATAAAATACAATTTGTACTTAACGGACCTTGGTGTGTATGCTGTCTGAGTTGGCAGAGGACTGAATGAACAATAGTTTGCGGGTAACATTTCAGCTCGTGTGTGGCGATCGAAACGAGAGTCGGACAATCGAAACAGTGTGATAATTATTTCAGTATATTTGGTTGGTGAGAAGTGACTTGGTTATTAAGATCAGGGGACAAATGCTTGATGTGTATGGATTCTAATAATCTAGTGTCACTAGGGTAGTGTGCCTTGGATAGGATACTAAAGTCATTCATAGAAAAAGGGTGATCTAAATCATGTGAGTGTGAGCGGATTGCAGATTGCGAAGGTGAAGAAATGGGTCGACCAGTACGTGCAGAAACACCTTTATGCTCAGAAAGCCTAAGGTTTAGATTCCTTGTTGTCTCGCCGACGTATCTAGCGTTACAGCTAGAACATTTGAATTCGTAAATTATGTTAGAAATAAGGGCTTTAGGTATAGAGTCTTTATATTTGAAATGTGTTCTTAAGGTAAATGAATTAGTAAAAATAAATTAAAATTTTGAGTTAGGAAGATGTAACTTAAGTAGATCATTGAGTTTTTTTCGAATGGTGTAACTGAGATGGCCGTAAAATGGAAGTTTAACATAGTGTGTGTCTAATATGGGTTTGGGTTCGTTCGACTTGGGGTTGAACTTTTCATTTAGGAACTTGGAGATGGTTGCTTCAATTAATTTGAGGGGGTAGCCATTATTTTGGAAAAAAATAGTAAGGAATTTGATTTCATTATCAAAGGCAAACCAATTAGAAAAGAAACTATAGCATCTGTGTAGTAAGGTCTTAATAGTATTGATTTTAAAAAGGTTAGGGATGAATGAAACATATAGAGTTCCCAAGCCAGTGAAAGTAGGTTTTCTATAGACTGAGGTGGTAAGATAATTATTTTTACGAGTAACTAGGATATCCAAAAATGGTAGTGATAATTGGTTTTCAACTTCATATGTGAACTTAATGTTTGGGTGCTGAGAGTTAAGGTAGTTCAAAAATAAGGGAATGTGCTCGGTATTTTTAAAGAGTAAAACAGTGTCGTCTACATATCGTTTATAATAAAAAGGTTTAAAATGCTTAGGACAGTTAGACAACCACATGTCTTCATGGTGACATAGAAAGGCATTAGCAAATGAAGGACCTAGGCACGACCCCATGGAAACACCATCAGTTTGGACATAAAAGTTTTTTGTTAAATATAAATGGAGAGTCTTTTATAGCTAAAGTTAATAAATCTGAGAATTGTTTTTTTGTGTAATTAAGAAAAATGGTAGCTTTATGAAATAAATTATCAGTGATTATTTCAATAGTCTCATCTAATGGAATATTTGTAAATAGTGATTGGATGTCAAAACTAGCCATTACCGCGTTGTTTACGTTAATTGTTTTTAATTCATGTGCAAATTCAAAAGAGTTCTTAATTGTGTGTTCATTACTAGTTAGTGGGTCAATTATCGGGACGAAGTATTTAGCTAGGTTATAGTTAAAGGTGCCTATAGTACTAAGAATAGGACGTAAGGGGTTACCTATTTTATGTGTTTTTGGTAATCCATAGAGGACGCCAGGAGAAGAGCCACTAGAAAATATATAATGGAAAACATCTTTAGTAATGACTTTTAATTTAAGTAATGTTCTAAGGTGACGGATAAGTCTATCCTCCATTTTAGTGATGAAAGAAAATGTGTTGTCAGCGAGGACTTTAAATTTAGTTTTATCACCAAGGATGGATTCAGCTTTGTTAATATACTCAGTTTTATCTAAAATTACTGTACCGCGCCCTTTATCGGGTCAAGTGATTAGGACAGTATCATCAGATTTAAGGTCATTTAGGGCATCAAACTGAATTTGTGGGAGTTTTGGGAATGAATGTTTGAATTCATTAAATTCGCGATATGATGAATGGGCAATAGTAGAGATGCCTTGAACTAAGTTATCCCACTCCGTAATAAGTGTTTTTTTAGCTTTATATTTAAGTGTATTAATAAGCTTCTCAAATGTAAAGTAGTGATTGACGTAGTTAATATATATAGATCTTCACCGTCTGGCACTCCTCTGAACTCTGCGTTGTACTGCATCTCATTCACGCTGGACAGCAGACTGCACACTGGACCCGTGAAGCCAGTGTCAGGTGAGGTAGGCCCGTCGATGCTGGTGATAAGGTGGCGCAGGGGCAACTCGTTTGTGTGCAACAGGCATATACCCCAGAAGAGCTTGCGTCCCAGCATATTCTCCAAATGGGCGTGAGTACCACCCTTCCACCCCGTGTTGGCCCTAGTTGAGTCACCTTGCAGTACGATCAGTGAGTCGGTGGAGTCGTATGTCACCAGCAGATCATAGAGAGCCTGAGCCACCTTGAACGCAGGCTTCTCAGTTGGCACCGGGTCCTCTGGTACAAAGTGCCAAAGGTACCTTCCAGATGGCTCCTCTGTCACTGACACATGCTCCTCCCTGATCAACCTTGGGTGCAGTTTCCCATAGCTGTCGGGCACCATCGCCCTGGTCTTGTCTTTCCTCCCATCGTAACCCAATCCAACTATTTTGGTAACCTGGTGCTTCCCCTGTTCTAGTTCCCTGGCCGATGCCATGGCATCCTGCCTGGCTCTCCTCAGCTTGTTAGGATCGCAGACCAGGTACGAC